>JARHVA010001039.1:1555000-1750000 GCA_037957365.1 Torreya grandis | reverse complement strand
TAGCCTACTAAAATTTATATCAATCCTACTAAAATCCGAAGTAAGTCTACTAAAATACATAACTAGATGATGTAAGCTATAGTTAGTGTAATGTAATCCATACCTAGTCTATAGCTAGTCTGATGTAATCTGTAGTTGGTTTGATGTAATCTATAGATGGTCTAGAGCTAGTCTGATGTAATTCAAGCTAGTTTGTCGCAAGCTTATTATAATCTATAGTTATTGTAACAAGATTGTTATAATCCATAGCTAATGTAACAAGCCTATTGTAATCTATAACTACTACAACAAGCCTATAAGAGTCCATAACTTGACTTGAATATTGGATCTTATTGTAGAAAATTCTAACACTACTCCAACATTATTCTTGAATGGTTACTCTTCATAATTTGAATCATTCTTGGCTTAGTATGAACTATGTATTCACTTATTGACATCTTTTCTCAATAATAATCAATAATAGATAAAAAATGGATAATAAGGAATTCTAAAGACATAACCATGATATATACTTTCTATTTTATTCTAAGTAAATCATAAGTTTAGAAACTACATTTGGATCCACTTCTTATGAAAAAAAGGATGTTATTTTATGGATATAATAAGCCATTTTATGGGATCATCATATGCCATGGGACAAACATATGATCATTGCACAATGTGAGAGGTGGAATGCAAACACATGTACATTTTAGCTACCTATGGGTGATATGACTATGACATTGGAGGATGTATATTAGATCTTACAATTGTTGATGTCTAAGAAACAAGCTATATTATAGGAGGTTATTGGTCCTTGAGATATATAATAGGCATATAGGTAATTCTATGATATGGTAGTGGGGAATCATCATATAACTAGTCATAGTGACATATTATTGACTATTATTGTTTTGGCCAATGTTATGAAATTTTAAAAATTTATAGTTGTGTTGTTATCATCATTTATTATTATTTATTGGAGTGGTGTCTCTATCTCTTACAAGATGCATGAGATAGTGTAGGATATATAACATCAAGGCAATATGTACTCTTAGGTTCATACCATCTTGGACCATTTATACATGGATGTGTATAGATTTAAATAGGATATGAGTGGTGAGGGTATCAGTACATTAAAATTATTACAATGATGGGTATATGAGCACATAATGATAAGTAGGCATGTGGTACATCCATGAGATGGATGGGCTCATACAAAGTTATTTATAGAGAGATGAAATAGGATAGGGCATGCATCAAGGAGGAGTAATACATATTATTTTTGCTTATTATATAGTTTAAGATTAGAGGATATCATCTTGAGACCTTAGATGGGATATTAGGGGTGGCCTTATGATAACACATAGTTGAGTTGGATTTGGGTTAGATGTTAGATACATGATAATTTGGATAATGTATATGAGAAATTATATTATGATAAGGGTACTCGATATTTTATTATTGTATAAGATGTGCTCCTAACACTAATGTTATGGTTGAGGAGTTACTAGGCTATTACGAGGCTAGGTAGTAGTCCTAGGCCATCGATTGTCAATCTAGCTCCTATACCAGTGATGTAGTGTGATCCTAAGATTGAGGTACCAAATGTGGATGACATTAGAGTGATTGAGGCCTATGAATCTTGGTGGAATGAGAATAGATGGGCACCTCTATTATCAAGATGTGGAATGATCATGGATGAGGTAGTAGATGTAGATCCTTTGAGGGATATTTATGATAAGTTAGATATTTTTTTTGTTCTATGTAAATTTCATTATTTTTTGGTATAATAAGATTATTATTAATTATATGGATTCTTGTAGGTGTAGGAGATGATAAGAACTAGGAATTCACCATCAAGTCATCACTATGTGAGTTTACATAACATATCCCATAAGATGTTATGGATGATGGATTGGTAAAGTACCCCACCAATGTAGTTGGGGTGCATGCACATTTGTTTGATTGGGTGGTGATAGTGACTATATCATTAAAGTGAGCATTATTAGATAGAGATGAGTACATGTAGAGTTATAGAGGTGTATCATGCCCTATTTTTATGCTCCAGGTGGGGATAGTATTTGTATAGTAGACAACTACATACTAATTCAATAAGAATATGTAGCATGTAGGGTTGAGCTTGGCATGTACTAGGAGAGAGAGAGAGTAGGAATAGCCATAGTTTGAGGTCATGTAGAGATAGTGGGGCCTCTAACTCTATTTTTGATGTATCTAATAGAGTTGGTCCCAATATTCATGTTCTAATCATTGATTCACACACCATATTTGTATTGAAATAATGTTCTAAGTTATATATATATATATATATATATATATATATATATATATATATATATATATATATATATATTGATTATTTGTTTTAATTTAGCATTGTGTATTGGAATCTATATCTTGTAATATTGTATATATTGCTATGCATTTATATTTCTTTGATTGTTTAAAATTTTGATGTTTGTAATTTTGTTTTGGTTGGACTAAATTTAATTGATTTGTATATGTTTTATGAATGTTTAAGGCATATGTTTAGGAGATTAAGTTATTTTATTTTATTGGTATATGGTTTTTTGTTTATATTGCATAAGATTTCTATGTGTATAACATGTGATTGTGAGATACCCTATCTAGACCTGGATGGCATGGAGAACCAATGACCGTACTACTCATGATGTGTTATTATAGACATAGAATATGAAATTAGATCTACCTATGATACACCTTTAGTGGCTGAATGTGTAGACTTTGATACAAAAATATTAATTGGTTGACACTCTAAAACTGCACTCTGAGTTGTATGATTTCTTATAAATATTTTAATCAGTGTGTAAATTGAAGCTATGTTTTGATATCTATAATGATTTCCATATATATCTCATGTGTGACTATAGGTCCCTTATTCTATATATAATGCTTGAGGAAGACTATATCTCCTCATATGTATGTAAAGAACCACTAGGGAGTGTATGGTGGAGCCAATCTAGTGCTTTATCCTTTAATGACTTTGGAACCACTCATATTAGAATTAACTTATTCATAATATGAGCCATGGATTTATCATAAGATCAAAGGTTTAAATATGGATCTCCCTATCCATCAAAAATAGGTAATACCAGTATCTAAAAGCTGTGTGGCAACCTCATAGTTGAAATTCTACATGGAATAGGGTTATTATGTATAAAATTAGCATATATCTAAGATTTGTATGTTTATCTCCAAAGTGAGATGATTTACTTATTTTTTCAAAGTACCCATAACATTCATTAAATACATTAACACTTGTGAATGTATATTATCATTATCAAGGGGTTCATTTAATGCTTGAATTTTATTAATTATTTTATACATTAGTACATTATGTTGTAAATATTGTTTAGAGAGGGTCAATGTGCTTTTAATAACCTTTGGAGGTGTGATATCTTGGACTTGGTTAGAAGGAAATGAGTTATCACCCTCATTGGGTTTTGTTTCAAAAATAGGTTCTAATGTAGTAAGGGGGTTAAGGGGGATTCATTAGTATATTTTATATTGTTAGTTTGTTAATTAGTATCACATATTGGTTGAATATAAGGTGATTTATTCTCTATTTAATGGAAATCAATAAAATAAGAATGTGTGTGTGTGTGTGTGTGTGTGTGTGTGTGTGTGTGTGTGTGTGTGTTTCTAAATGTGACCTATTATTTATTTGAAAAATAGAGATATGTGAGGTAAGATAAGAAGTATAATTTATAGATTCTATGTCATCTTCATCCTAATCATAATAAAATGACTATTTTACATAATTTGGACTTATGTCCCTAAATTGGATGGGAGCTAATCTTTGAAAATGAATATATTTTGGGTTTTATGCAAGTTTCACATGAAGAGTATGGTAATAATTTGGATATATTCCCAATTTATTAGATTGGAGAGAATTTAAAATTATAAAATTTTGAATAATGTAGGTGTATTATTGATATTTATTTTTTAGTTGGACTATAGATATGTCCTAATTATCTTAGATAGTCCCTATAATCATCATTATCCCATAGTTCATCAAAATAATAATTTAATTCATTTGAATAAGTAAGAGTAGATTAAGTATCATCCACATGATCATTAAGAGGAAGAGAAAGGAAGTTTTTAAACTTTTACTAATGTGTAATGTATCATCATGTGTATGTGTAATGCATGGCATTTGTTCACTAGTAATTTTTGAAATGCAAGCATGATTATCACTTTCTATTTTGGAATCAAGGGAAGGAAAAGTAACAACCATGTTTTCTTTTTTCACATTATGACATAGAGGATAAGATTTAAAAACATCTACATTATCTATTTGTTTCAAAAAATCATTGCATTGATATTGAAATGTGAATGATGGTGATAAAGTAATTTCATCTACATTAGTTTGTTAATTTCTAAAATATGTAACATCATTTATATTTAGTTTTTGAAATTTAATTGAGAAGGGTAAATAATATGCATTATTCATATCTACTTTACTTGAAGCAGGAGAAAGTGATTTTCATGTAGTACACTTATATTGATTTAATTTTAATTATGAAGTAGCCAAAGTAGTGAAAAAATTGGATCACATTGGAATAAAACACTACCAACAATAGGTTATTTTTGGCATTATAATGTTAATTTATTTTTTAGGAGTAAGATTGGTTAAATGGATGGATCTATTATTAATCTATAATAAAATTGGAATTTATTGATTCTATTAAACTTTCCAAAAATAATAAGTGCAAGGAGAAAGTAAAATTACCGAGATGTACATAGATTTTTTTGTGGATTAGGCTACTGGAGACAGTTGAGCAAACATAGAGGAGTCTTTTGTATTTTTAATATTTTTCAAGATCTAGATCTAGTAAGTATCACCCCATATATGATAGTATCACCATGGGGCACTAATGTCCAATTCTATCACTAATTTCCTTTCTATAGTAATTGTATAGAAATTTTAGTGAAGATATAAGAGGTTTTGAAGGTCTTCTAGGTGATTCAGTGTCACATGAGAGCTCATCTTTGTCACTATTTTTGATTATTATTATCTAAAACCCTAATGAAAACCTACACACATGAAAAAATGAATAATCAAATGCAAAAGGAAAGGAAAAATTGGGTTATGGGATTTTATGATCACATAGAGAAAAACCCTATTATCCTATATATTGTCTACAATAACCCCAATTTTAGGGGTCTTGGATCTCATTTATTTCTCACATAGGTAACATAAACCATCAAATTAAATGGTAAGCTGAAACGAATTTCTCTTGGACCCCTTTTTAATCAAGTATATAAATGTCTAGGTGTGAAAGCTGAGTGGTATGATGAATATTTGAGTTGTACTATTGGCTGATTTTATGTAAATAAGTGCCAAAATAGTAGGTATTAGATGTAAAATTATTTGTGAGTCTCTTTATATATGAGGATATTTGTTTTGAATATAATACCTTATTCACTATCTAACAATTCATGGAAAATATATTAAAAACAAAAGAGAAGGGTCATGGATGGGTTAGGACTCAAAAATGGGTAAAAAGTTCCATCAGAAATTAAAGCCATGAGTGGACACTAACACCATGTGGTACTACTATCCTAAAATTTTCTCTAATGTCCTAAGGTTCATAATAGATGAATAATAAGTGATGACAGGCTAAAAGCCCCTAGGAGTGGGAAAAGATGACATATGACTACCAGTGTGTTAAAAATAGGGAAAACATGACATAATAAAGATCAAAAGACTCAAGATGACCACACAAACAAGGACTATAACCATCACTAAGACCCTTATGTGAAAGAGCAACAAAATACATAGTACTTGTGGTTTCTTCACAAAATTAAGGGGTTTACACTTTGATGTATTTTATCTTAACTTTGTTGATATCCATTATGAAGTCATTATATTGGTCATTAATGATATAGGATGATAAGTAATGTGTATTTCTTGGTAACCCTCAGGGTCATTTATGTATTCTAGTTGGTAGCTGAGTCAAGTCATGTTGTCTTGTCATCAAATGGTCATTATATATGGTCTTCATTATGTGTTTAACATTGTTTTAGGTAAGTTTGATGAAGTTGAAGTTAATTATGAAATCAAGATGATGGAGAACTTTACTCAAGGAAACAAGGTAGTGACCCTTCTAGGACAACCATGGTCTAAATATAACCAATTTACCAAATAAAAAAGCTATTAAGTTCATCATATTTATTTTAAATCAACATGGAAATATTAAGGTAGTTTTGACAAGTTTAACGTATTTCACTACTTTAATCTTATTGTGCATTCAAATATTAAGATGATAATTTAATGTTATATGAAAATGTGAAGGTTATCAGAGGTAATGGTGCATACATATTCATGTAAAAAGACATTTTAGAAGCCTTATAACATGAAAAAGGGGGGAAGTAAGTAATAAATGATATCTTGAAATATAACTTGCAATCATTGATCTTGTAAATAGTTGTAAATGAATGTTTTTGGCTAATAAGGAAATATAAAATATGTCTCAAGGATTTAAATAGACCAAGGAAAATTTTAATGGATTTAATAAGGTTAAATCATGTTTAAAAAATCTTTAAAAATCCATTTTAAGAAAAAAATTGGATCAAAAACTCCATTGAGATTATGGTAAGATCAAAATGGCCATCTTCAGATGCTCAATCCATACAAGAGATACATAGTCATCACCCAATCTCTTATCTAAAGATTGGGGCCTTAATTTCATAAATTTTACATGTATTATATAGGATGTAAAAGGTATATGCTTTATGAATGAATTATAACAAGTTTAGTATGTCTAAGACCCTAGCTAAACCCTAAAAGCTTAGTTTTGGGCATTTCTAATAAAGTTTTGAGCTTGTTGTTGATGGAATAAGGTTATGTAAGTTTTTAAAGGTCCTCATAAATCCTCTTAATCTATATCCAATAACATTTTTGGTTGTGTATGTCACAAATAGGTAGTATTCTTCAAGAATGGTGAGATTGTAGGTTTGAGCATAGAAATTTTTGTGTCTCCATGAAGATCCAAGTCCATATAAAGAGCCTGGATAAGTTTTAAATCCACCATAATATATTATTATAATAATTTATAGCCATTAATAATATTTTCAATGACATTTAGGTCCAAATTTTCATATGTGTGTTATCATAAAAATCCATCTCAAGAGGTTACAAGACTAAAATTTAAGGTTTCTCATTATTTTCATTGTGACAAAGTACCTTGAGAATATGGATAGATAAGTTAAGTATCAAAAGGTTTTACACATTATAAAATAGTAATAAAAACTCTCATAAATCTTTATTATACAAATGATCACTTACAACCACTTCAAGCACTAAATTGTGGACTGTGTGCATTAAGGTGAAGACCAAGTGAGTTGGGCAAATCTATTTGCATGACTGCAAGCATGTGGTAAAATCATGAATCATGTAAATAAATATCTTACAAGTTAAAAATGGAACAAATAGATTAAATAATAAATATATCACAAGAAAAAATGAACTCAAACCTCAAGGCCTAACACCTAAGAAAGTCTAATGTGTATCTACAAGTTTGCCATAGGCATAATTGATGAAGAGACTAGTTGTGTAGTGTTGTTAAGTCTGATGAGTTATAAAATATAATTAGAATAAGGTAAAAAATTTAACCCTTTTTTCCATCATCAAGAGACTACACTAGTCTAAAAAGGTTCATTCTAGTGAAACCTATAGTTAGGCACTCCTAATCAACTCATTCAAGCCTATCACAAAAAATGAGAACAAGGGGATGTGTATGATGAGAAACAAGTTTTGAGAGGTATTTAAGGATTAAATAGAAGTATGGGATACATTTTAACATTATTAAATAACTCCAAGTACTAATGATAAAATAGCATTCATATTATAGCTAGGATAAACCTAGTAAAACACCTACAAGCAGGTTTTATGTAAATTGATGGAAGTGTGTTGATCATTGATTGAACCCATGCGGGGTATATGAGAGTGTAATATGTATTTTAATATAAATATTAAAATATCATAAGGTACTCATTTAATTTTAAATTTATTGAAGGCAGTGAAGGGCCCAAAAGGGCTAAATAGGACTAGAGGGCATAAATGAGCATACATAGGGTTATGTGTGAAGTATGAACAAATCTTGCATGTTATTGAGTGATTGGTAAATTTAGGAGTTAAAATTTATGATTTATAGGTTTTGTATAAAATTCATGAAGCTTATAACCACTTATAGGTCAGGATAGTATAGGAAAAGACCCATTACAGTCAATTGAGTAGGACTATGTATAAACCCTTACATAGGACTTAAGGTAGAGTCTAATGAGTTAAAGGATAAATCCACTAATATAACCATTTATATAATTAAAAATATACTTCATAAACCCTAAAATGGATTTTTAAATTCAAACCAATATTTTTATAGCATCTTCTTTCCAAATCACTTTCTTCGACTACATAATAATGTTGGTATCGCTTAGAAAGTCAATTTTAGTACGTGTGAACTCACATGAGGAGATGCATGTAATATTTATACTATAATGGAATAAAGATTGGATATATTATTAAAATTATTTTCATTTTTTCTTGGGTTAGATCCCTTAACTTTATAAATCATCCCTAAGACTCCAAGTTCTCTTAAACCTTGCTTAAACCCCTAAAAAGACCAGATGGAGAATATGGACCTTATAAGTGCCTCAATAATATTTTTTTGTCACAAAATTAACTTAAATTACCTCCATTACTCTCATAATCACCTGAAAAATTAATGTATTGGCACATGTGAGCTAGATATGTATAGAAACTGGCCTAAAAATCTCTTTCTAGAGGTAGTCTTCAAGGTTTTGAGCTAAATGAGCTCTGTTAAAATTTTGTAAAGGTTAATTGATCCAATATGAAGATGTTATTACCATATTAAATTTAATTAATAATTTTAAATTTTTTATAGGATATAAGTATCCAAACATGCCTAATTATAGAAAGGTGACCTATATGGCTTCAAGAAGTTTAAGTGCAGGCCTATCTCAAGGTATAAAGAACTAAAAGTGTATCATAACACCTTGAAAATAATCTAAACATCATCCAAATATATATTAGAGTCATGAACCAAAGATATATATCAAACTCAACCCTCAAGCCTACTTGTAATTTTTGACATTTTTGCCACATAGGCCAAATGTCAACCCCTACCATAAAAAACATGCATGATAACCCTTCTAAAGTTAATTATAGTGCCTCAACTAGTCATGGTCCTATGAATGTCTCTTGAAAGTCTTTGAGACTTGATTAATAATGACATGGAGTATGCTTTTGAACTCATGTTTCATAGTTATCTTGGGCCTATTGGTGATTTGATAGTATTCATGATTGTTCTTGGAGTGAGAGAAAAGGATTGTCAAGATGTCTTGAAAAGTCCAAAGAATGTTCTAAATATGTTTGATAAGTTTAAGGATATTTTGATAAAATTAAGATAATTTGAACATTTGGAGGTTATTGATTATTATGGCCTTAGGCCTATCTAATAAATTTCATGAGGAGAGAGATTTGTCAATAGGATGTCCAAGGTCATGATATGAAGGTCTATTATTGTGTCTTTAGTGTTATTATTCTTGGTCTATCCATTCGAATAACAAAAAAACTCCATAACCCCATTAATGTCAGTAATCACCATTAAAACATCTCATATGAGTCCATATGCCTTATAAAATATTTGGAAAAGATCATGTTTCAAGTATTTCATTGTTATTAAGTCTTAAAATGGTCCTTAAGTCACCACTAAGTGTTTCATCACATAGAGGGTCCATTTTAAGGCTTATATCCACCTCCCCACTCATCACACAGATCCCACACATGAAAAAATAGATCCTTTAAAATCCTCCTACCAAACCTCTCAGTTTAAAATGTTAGTTAACTATTTTTTCCCCTCCTTATACCCTCTAATGGTAGTTCTAGGTCAAAAGCATGGAGAAAATGTAGGAATAGAGTTATTTTCAAATGTTTTCTATTGCTTGTATATACTTATATAACCATTTCATGTAGATGGGAGTTAGGTTTTTTTGAGTAACTTATGTCAGATGCATGGAAGAAGTTTCATGGTCTAACAAAGCTAAACAGTCATAAAACTAACCTCTCTCTTCAACTGAGCTCCTTTGCATCCCAGGAAAACTTTTAAGTTTTTGGATACTATGTGCATTAATGAGAAGATCAAGATATAAAAATTTTGGAAGAGGAAGGGAGTCCCTTGAAATTTATATCCATGTAATATTTCTATAAGTTCATGGCTAGATATTTATGAATAAATGTTAACATCTTGGCCACTCTAGTGAACTTCTTCATATGTGTAAAGGTTAGGAATGGAAATATTTTTTTGTATATTTTGGAGTAGTTATTACAAAATAATAATTTTTTTATGTTATTAAGGTCCTAATATATCATATACATCACCATACATTCCTTTTTCACATGTGTGGAAGGTTGGAGCAATCCAAACTTCATGTTTTCTTCATCTTACAGACTGTAGATAAGTTTTCCTTATGTCACAAGGTATTTAAAGCCTAATAGTGTAAGTGAAGGATGGTTATGGGTTGTGTAATAGTTAATTATCATCCACTTGAGATTATATGCCTCTATAAAATACTTAGTTGGATCTCATCAGTTCTAAGTTCCCTTCAAGGTCTTACTTCCAAGATGACTATCATGAGTAGATGTGGCCTCCTTTGTAAAGTGGAGACAAAGTGGCTGCAGAGGGTCTTTAGTGGTGTTTTAGATTCATGATATCATTAATTTTATATTTATTCCATTTCATGTTACCCCCAATACCCTTGACTCAGTACCTTATACCTAAAATACAATTCTCATCATTGACTCTTGAAGGATAACTCCTACAGACCTAACTATAACAGCCTAAAGTACTGACTGTTAAGGTGTTGATTGTTAGAATGGAGTATTAAAAGCAAAGAAACCTTATTAAAGAGTCATATAATATTATGGAGGAGAATGGAAATGAATATAATAGGGCTAGATAAGGTTCATCAAGAATCACATGCTAGACTCATTTAAAGAGAAGGCTAGCTTAGTCAAAGACCTCAAAGTACACACAAGGTTACAATGGTGGAATGAGAGAAATAATGATGATGAAGAAGTTTTAAGGAATATAAAAGAGGTTAAAAGGTAATAAAAACTTATATCACATTGATCTATTCAAAAGAGGCATTAATCACCCTTAAGTGAGGTACACATAGTCAGGAAGCCTATGTACCACACCTACAAGATCTAGTCATATCAGTCAAGTAGACAACTACCAGTATGAGGCCTAGAGATTATGAAGAGATATATAAGAAACTAAGATGTCACATTATTCTATGAATAATTTGAAAAAGTTAATAAACTAGATCCACCCTTCACCCCAACTCTAGAATAAAAGTAGAGATATCACCTTTCATCTAATGCATAGTCCTGATCCAAGACTACCACCTACAAGAAGGGTTATGAAGTTCTATGGAGTGAACTTGGGAGAGAGAGAGTGAATAAAGGTAAAGAGAGTTTTAATTATTTATTTATGCTCCCAACCTCCTCATTTTTGATGTGGGAAATTGCACCCAGTGACAGGAAGTCAAACTCTTGTCTTCTCCTCACAACATGGAAACTCCCCTCTTGCCTGTGGGACTGGCAAAGCTAGAGGGGAGAGTCTATAGATAAGGGATAGCTCCCTTTGACGCATCATGCTTATTTAATCAAGTGTAAAATATAGGTATAGATAGATATATAATGGGGGGAAGAAAAGAGAGAGAGATTGCAAGAAAACAAACTACTCTAAAGAGGTGATGCACCAAAATAAGTCAACCTTCACACATACACACTCAGAATTAGACAAATACATACATACTCTACACATTTGGCAGAAGGGCCAGGTTGCAAGAAACTGGCAAGGAGGCTTTCATGAAAACACAAGAAACAGAAAATCACTGAGGCACTATGAAATCCACACTGTAACTTCCTCCATTCTGGTCTTCCAGATGTTAGTTCTTATCCTTTCAGCTACAAAAATGGTGCCTTGTATACAATAGGTCTGTTAGTGTTGAACCTATAAGAGCATCAAGCAACAATGACTGAACACAAACAACACTCAAGACATACTCTGAAAATATCTATCCAAATGGAGGTAAAAACTACATTTATTTAATTTAGGTGAAATTTTACCAGGGTTGTGCCTTTACAAAATCTGGAAGATCATTACAAAAATGACCAAATCATGATCTTATATGGAAAAACAACAAAGAGACTCATTTGGCACTTCTAGATGCAAGTGGGCTATCACATCCTTCATTGGGAAAAAGAAAACACTGCTGCCAATGTCATCCTTCTAGAAGAGGCCTGTTGGAACCATGCTTGTCACTTTGTCTTTTCTTCATTTTGTCTTATCTAGTTCATTCAGCCCCCTGGGCCAAATGTCTTGGCGGGTTGCTTCATTTTGGGCTCGTGGTTGGTTAGCACTCTTAATTTAAAACAAACAGTTATTTCCTTTGGTCAAATTTTGACATCCTCTAGGATGTTCTCAGGCCTTAAGACTTCTTCTGTGGCTTGCTTTAGTCTTAGTAGCTCCTCTACCTTGTATACACCTCAGTGGCACCTTGTTTGCCTTCAAATGGTCTGTCAAGCCTTTAAATGTTTCCACAGACTTTTTTCAGGCTCCCGCGGGCTTTGTGTCTACAGAAAATTTCCCCATATATTTTTGTCTGTGGATATTTTCCCACGAACAAAAAGTTGATGGAAATTATGTTTGTGCTTTTGTTTTATTTTAAGCTGTGCTGTGCCCTTTTGTGTTTAAGCCGTGCTTGAAGGAATTTGGGACTTGGATTTAGACTTTTTGAACAAAATTTGAACTTGGACTTCAAACTAGATTGAAATTTACTCAGGTCCCCTTCATTTGAAGTACCGGCCCTCCACTAGGGTGTGAACTTTGAAGATGAAACAAGTGATGAAAAATCAAGAGGCTGAACCAATGAACCAAGCCGATGAACCAAAGTGTTGGACTGAGCTGGAACAAGGCCGTTAGACTTGAAGAAGATAAAACAAATGCTGATAAACCAACTAGTTGAACCAAAAGACTGAACCAATCATGTTGAACCAAGTAGAGAACTAGACCTATTGAACTAAGACCGTTGAACCAAAAAATGGTTCAACAGTTCAATTGGTTCAAACATGCATGCCAATGAACTGATGAACCAAAGCTGATGAACTTCTACCTTTTGAACCAAAGCCTGTTGAACCAAACCCATTAAACTAAAAATGGTTCAATGGTTCAAGGGTTCAACCATTGAACACCGACAAGCCTCTTTTGCCGATTGAACCATCTGCTTTGAGCCAAGAGATCGAACCAAGCCATTGAACCAAGCTCGTTGAACCAAAAATGGTTCAACAGTTCAATGGTTCAATGGTTCAATGCTTGGTGATGTTGAAATTGAAGATGGAGCCTTTAAACCAAAGGCTATTGAATCACTTGAACTAGGCCATGAATTAGATTTATTAAACTCATGCAACCTGAAGATGATTGACATTAAACAATAGGGGAAGAAGGTGACTAAAATTTTGCCTATGGGCAAAAATTGGTCAACATATGGTGACTCACAGGGGAAGCATGCCTGCTATGCTTAGAATCTAGTTGCCTTACAGTCCATTGGGCATAGAGTCAGATGCAGCTATAATGAAAGTTAACGATAGCCCCAAAATATCCAAGAATCAAACATGAAGCTTTACCCCACATGCAAAGGGAAACACACAAGGCTAAAAACACTACCTGTGCAAACTGCACTTAGGGAAAATAGGAAAACAACTGAAAACAAACTATTATATAAAGCTAACCAAGAAAGCTTGCCTCCCTCTAGGATCGAAGGGAAAATTCTTTAAGTCCCCTTCTTGGTGAAAGGACTTATGGTGCCAAGCAAGTAGCTGAATGAAAAAGAGAGTTGATGACTTACTCTTCTTGCCTATCACCTGAGTTGGCTGGTATCTGAGTGGATCAGATTCAAACATGCCTCTGACATATATGTATTTTGCTTGTCCTTAGAAGCATATTAATTGTTGGTCCTTTCTATTGATGCTCCTCATCAAGAAATCAATGGCTGTTGGCTCATCACCAAAAGCCCTTTGATCTGCACATTCCTTCTGCTATGTATCATGGTCTAACTTGTTTTCTTATGTCTCGTTGAAAATCCTGTTAGACTCATCCTCTACTTTCTCTTAGCCTTCTTGAAGAAGGGTGACTATGGTGATGTCTGAAATAGACTCATAAAATAATTGTTCATCCCACATAACATCACATCTTTCTTCAAAACTCTCTTCTTCAAGGCATTCCTCTAGGAAGACATACCTCTCTTTTTCCTCTTCATTGATCAAAACTTCTAGATTTTCAAAAATATCCTCCTGATCCTCCTCTAACTCATGCTCCTCAGTGTAATCATCCTCATCATCAAAACAACAAGGAAGTTCATCAAACAGAGGGGAAGAGAGCTCACCATGCTTTTGTTCCTCCTCGTATTGCTGGAACATCTGCATATATGCAAGACCTACTTCTTCTCCATTACTGATAAGGTCTTCACAAGGAGCATCAATGATGATTCCATCTTTATTGTCAATCATGATAGCCTCTTGAAGAACTATAGATTGAACCTTATGCTCCTTACCTACCTCCTATTGAATAGGTTCTTCCTTGAGAAGCGGTGAAGGGGAAAGCTGACAGATGAACTCACGTGGAAGAGGAGGCAGTCCTTAAACTAGAATCAAATGATTCTCCTCCTTCCATTTGGTCAGCACTTCACCTATATCAGGCATGGCCTGATATTTTTCTTGGGGATGTGTAGGTGGGGTGCCTTTTGGCATCAACTCCTCTATAAGGTTTGAAAGCTCCATGTCTCTCTCTCCTAGCAATCTCATCTTAGCCTCTAATTCGTCAACCTGCTTAGCCAAATAATCCTCATTTTGTACCTCTTGGGGCTCGTGGGAAACACCATAGAGATGGGGAGTGCATGAAAAATGCCATGAAATGCAAGGAGCTTCCTGAAGAAGGGTGGGGGAACTTGAAAAGGACTAACTTGATCTTGTACCTCACACTCTTGGATAATGTCTTTCACCCACTTGTTGTTTCGTGACTCAACCATTTGATTCTAGCTCAAGAAATTTAGACTGGGCATCTCCATTAGGGTTGATGAGGCCATAATGTGAGAGGTCAATGAAGATTTAGATTCCACTTCCCTTGCTACCAAAATGGACGGCTGCATCTGAAGGTTTTCCAATTCGATCTGTCTATCAAGATTAGCCTTAAACACAAGATTTGCCATTTCAGAACTCTCTTCAACACGATTGAGGAAAAGACTTTGACAGGCTTGATTTGGCTTATAAGTAGGCACTGTATGTGACTGATATGATGCTTATGGTAGTGAGTATTTAGGTTGATAGACTTGGTAAGGCTACCTCTCATAAATACTTAGCTTCTCCTCCAAAGATGTAATCAAACCACCCACATCTAGCATCTCACTTGTAAGCCTGTGCCAATTAGCTCTTTCAATGGGAGTCCATTCCCTCTTAACCTAATTCAGTGCATTTCTCACTTGATGGATGACATGATCAGGAACTTCTTGGCCACATCCCCTTTTGGTGTCAATATCTACCACATATTTTTCATATCCTAGTAGTGCTCGCTTAAAGGCAAAAACGAGTTGATTGGCGAAGAGACTAGGTTGAGTGGGAGTAGTGACATAATGAGAAGACTGGGCATAAGGCTAATATAACTCATGAAAGGGCTGGGACTAGCCATATTGAAACTGATAAGGATTAGCATAAGGCTGGTAAGGATTGTAGCTATGCTAGCCAAGGAAAATAGGGTCCATGGATCTGAATGATGGGATTATACATACCAGCATGCTGCTTCTTGATGGTATGGTACCAAAACTACTTAACCAATTGATTTAACTCAGAGTCACCATTGGTGTTTGATGAAGAAGCCTCTAAAGGCTGGTCAGTTGAAGAACACACCAAAATTATTCAATTCTTTGGACAAAACTTGTCCCAGTTGATCCCACCAGGCGTGCCAAAACTATTGACATGAGAAATTGCACCCAGTGACAGGAAGTCAAACTCTTGTCTTCTCCTCACAACATGGAAACTCCCCTCTCACCTGTGGGACTGGCGAAGCTAGAGGGGAGAGTCTCTAGATAAGGGCTAGCTCCCTTTGATGCATCATGTTTGTTTCAGTAAGGGAAAAATATAGGTATAAATAGATATATAATGGGGGGGAAGAAAAGAGAGAGAGATTGCAAGAAAACAAACTACTCTAAAGAGGTGATGCACCAAAATAAGTCAACCTTCACACATCCACACTCAAAATTAGACAAATACATACATACTCTACACATTTGGCAGAAGGACTAGGTTGCAAGAAACTGGCAGGGAGGCTTTCATGAAAACACAAGAAACAAAAAATCACTGAGGCACTGTGAAATGCACACTATAACTTCCTCCATTCTGGTCTTCCAAATGTCAGCTCTTCTCCTTTCAGCTACAGAAGTGGCACCTTATATACAATAGGTCTATTGGTGTTGAACCTATGAGAGCATCAAGAAATAATGACTGAACACAAATAACACTCAAGACATACTCTGAAAATATCTATCCAAATGGAGGTAAAAACTGTGTTTATTTGATTCAGGTGAAATTTTTCTAGGGCTGTGCATTTACAAAATGTGGAAGATCATTACAAAAATGACCAAATCATGATCTTATATGGAAAAAAAACAAAGAGACTCATTTGGTGCTCTTTGGATGCAAGTGGGCTATCACGTCCTTCATTGGGAAGAAGAAAACACTACTGCCAACATCATCCTTCTAGAAGAGGCCTGCTGAAACCATGCTTGTCATTTTATCTTTTCTTCATTTTGTCTTATTTGGTTCATTCGGTCCCCTGGGGTGAATTTCTTGGTGGGTCGCTTCATTTTGGGCTCTTGGTTGGTTAGCATTCTTAATTTAAAACAAATGGTTATTTCCTTTGGTCAAATTTTGACATCTTCTAGGATGTCTTCAGGCCTTAAGACTTCTTCTATGGCTTGCTTTAGTCTTAGCAGCTCCTCTACCTTGTATACACCTTGGCGGGTCCTTATTTTCCTTTGAACGGTCTGAGAGGCCTTTAAATGTTTTCATGGAATTTTTTTGAGCTCTCATGGGCTTTGTGTCCATAGATAATTTCCCCATGGACTTTTGTCTACAGATGTTTTCCTGTGGATAAAAATTTCATGGAAATTTTTTTCTCACTTTTGTTTTGTTTTAAGCCGCGCCATGCCCTTTTATGTTTAAGCTGTGCCCGAAGGAATTCGAGACTTGGACTTAGACTTTTTGAACAAAATTTGAACTTGGAATTTAAACCAGATTGAAATTTACTCGGGTCCCCTTCATTTGAAGTGCCGGCCCTCCACTAGGGTGTGAACTTTGAAGATAAGAAAAGTGCCAAAAAATAAAGACGCTGAATCAATGAACCAGGCTGATGAACCAAAGTGTTGGACTGAGTTGGAACAAGGCCATTAGACTTGAAGAAGATAAAACAAATGCTGATAAACCAACTAGTTGAACCAAAAGACTGAACCAATCATGTTGAACCAAGTAGAGAACCAAACCCATTGAACCAAGACCGTTGAACCAAAAAATGGTTCAACAGTTCAATTGGTTCAACCATGTGCACCAATGAACTGATGAACTGAAGCCGATGAATTTTTGCCTTTTGAACCAAAACCCATTGAACCGAACCTGTTGAACCAAAAATGGTTCAATGATTTAAGGGTTCAACCATTAAATGCCGACGAGCCTCTTTTACTGATTGAACCATCCACTTTGAACCAAGAGATCAAACCAAGCCATTGAACCAAGCCCATTGAACCAAAAATGGTTCAACGGTTCAATGGTTCAATGCTTGGTGATGTTGAACTTTAAGATGGAGCCTTTGAACCAAAGGCTGTTGAACCACTTGAACCAGGCCATGAATCAGTTTATTAAACTCATGCAACCTGAAGATGACTGGCATTAAACAATAGGGGAAGAGGGTGACAAAATTTTTACTTGTGGGTAAAAATTGGTCAACACTCATAATGTGCCTAACTCAAGGAGTGAAACTAAGACCTTAGTAGTAAGTTCTTTTAGGCCTAGAATAGACAACTATAGACCTAGTTATGCAAGTAAAGGATATCTATAGGTCTAAAAGTGTTGTTAGAGTTAAAAAATATATATAAGGGAGGTATGAAGGTGTATCATATGCTTTTAAATGATGAGGACCTCAAGATAGTAAAGAGGAGACTTACCACTTACACCTACAATAATCAGGACCCTAACTACCACATATAAGTTGGAGACATTAGAAAAGGAAGATGACATTAGATCTTGTGTGAAATTAAATATTGAGAGAATTGAAATCAAGGATATATATTTTTTTAGGAATGAATCTCAGTCTCTCCATTAAACTAATATAACCCTTGAAGCAAACAAGGCCCAATATGGGCCTATACATGTAGGTTGGAGATATAGACATAATGTGTATCTATTAAGGGATTGATAACATCTGACCAAGCAAGGGAAAAGGGTGTATCAATGTTTTCAATTCATAATAACCTTAGGATATTGACTTTTTAATGGATTTTTAGGCCTATTGAACCTAAAATTGACAAAAACAAACATTTACATAGTAATTAGGGGCTTGTGCATAATGTTAGGGTCATATAAATATTGAAAACACTTGAGAGGAAAGGTGAAAAAGTCTATAAAATTTCCATGAGGATAGGAGACTTAGGTCAGATGGAAAATACACTAAGCCAAGTCACCTAGGGCTACACAAACCCAAAGGCTAGTAAACCCTAGGTCTAATCAATGGAATGAGTAAATATC
The DNA here is from genome assembly GCA_037957365.1 of Torreya grandis. Classification (NCBI taxonomy): domain Eukaryota; kingdom Viridiplantae; phylum Streptophyta; class Pinopsida; order Cupressales; family Taxaceae; genus Torreya; species Torreya grandis. The sequence goes on along the minus strand of JARHVA010001039.1, from coordinate 1,731,099 downwards.
ACTTAAAACATTGTAAAACCTAAAAGCACATCATAAGAGTTATAAATCCATAAAAAATGTAATAATAAGACATAAATACCTAATCAAATTATATACTACTATCAAAGTAGTCTCAGATTGATAGTTAAGACAGTGAGACCCTAAGTAGACTTATGAAAGAATGAAGGAAGGATAGTATTTGTGTAGTAGAGGTGGTAGCCTAGATAGCTAAGGATAAGTGAAAATGTTGAGAGCAATGAGAAATATAGTGTTTTGATGATTATAAGACCCCATATCACCTATATGTCATTTAGATCCCCAAAATTTAGTCAAGGCTAATTAGGTATAAAAGATTATTTAAGGCCTAAAGATCCCACAACACCATGGGATTATGTTCAAACACACCTAAGTAATTTTACACCATAAAGGGGTATAATAGGTTATTTTAGGTCATAATAAATATCGATTCAAGTAGTGGAAATGTAAATAAAGGATAAATTAGCTTTAAAACCCTGCTCAAATTACTCAGTCATAGGTAGTCAATTCAAGATGTACCTTATGATACTCATATCTTTCATCACAAGATCACTAAATAAAAATTATCCTAGGGGAATTTAGTAACCCCTATAGAATCAATATCCATGGTATAGGGACTTGGTTTGATGGGTTCACCTTTATGAATGAAGACTAAGACTATAGGCATGTCTAGATAGCTTGCAAATAACTCAAGGTCCATCATTGGATGTTCATATCTCTCCACACTGATTAAATTGGAAAAAAATCTTGTTATAGTTCTTAGGGGGGGTCAATTTAATAAATATATATGACCATAAGTTTTGGATTGGAGGTCTCATCTTTATGAACCATCATTAAGATGGTAGACCCCGAAAACCCTCCTTAAACCCTACTATAGACCAATCTTCAAAAATGTGAATATTTTGGAAGAAAACCACTCAAAAATGACCTGATAAACTCCTAAACCACAAAGTACACATAGAGGAGAATCTACCCGTGGTACCAAGTTATATGGACACTGTACAAAATTATCATAAAAATATGATTTTCTAAGAAATTAAGAAAAAAATAAGGTACAGGGAAGTTTTAAGGATGCCAACCATTGGAAGAGGAGGTTTGACACTTTTTACACCTTATCAAGTCATAATATGTCTAATAATATTCTTGGAAATGCCTCTGTAACTCCCCTCCAAATAGCCAGTCTACAGACATGAAAGAGAGGTGGCCTAATTGTCTAGGTCAAGCAAGTTTATAGGTGTATAACGATTTGAAGAGTTGAATCATGGTGTGAAACACTATTTTAGTCTTTTCACATGCATATACAAAAGTTTCAAAGGTATATTTTATGTTTCATGTCAATAAAACACTAGCATTTAATCTACTAGGCCTAATTGGCCTATTCGGCCTACTTGGTCAACTAAGAGGAATCAAAGATGGTGTTGAGGGAATGCTGGAAGGGTAAAAAAATTCATTATATGATGTAATTGATGATAAGGATGAGATATACTCTCCTCAAGGATATTATAGATGAATAAAGTCAATTTCAAGTCTAAATTAATATGCATGAGAGGGATAGTGGGATGTTGAATCCCTTTTGGAGGCCTAATCACACCCCATTTTCACTTTGTAACTATAATTTAAGGATTAATGGACCATTTTTGGAATGTTCAAGCCTTATATGAGGACAAATGATCTTGTTTCACTCTCCACCACCTCACTCAATGCCAAAATGAGTTATGAAAGCACAAATACATGGAGGGAGTTAGAAGGACTATTTTTAACTGATGTAACTATTGAATGAATGAAATGTGATCATTAATTACCTCTCATGTATAACTCCATACCATTATCCCCTTCTTTCTCTCCTCATTTTTATATTTATTAAGGCCTTAAGGCCTTGAGTGGTATCCCTCACTTAGGTATGAGGAAATTCTACCTAGTTTTATACTTGATTGACCTTTTAGACTAATGAACAAACTATTACAGCTCTTCCATAACGACATATAGTGTGTTTTTACTTGTTCTAATTTGCATATGTGATGAATTTATCTCATTTTTAGTTTTTTAATTCACCTAGGTGCCAATATAATTTCTTATATGGTTATGTGGTGTGTAGAAGTGTTGGTGATGAGGTTTAAGGTGTGATTTGACTGGTAAGAGTCTCATATCATACCTTCTTTTCATAACCTTTTCACTTTAGTTACCTAATATAACCTCTACATGAAGCACTCTTACATAATAACTTTTGAATACAGTTGTTTAATTATTTGTTTAGTCCATTAGTATTTATAGGAGTTTAATTTGAGTGTATGAACTATCGTGTTAGTACATCACCACCCCTTAAATTAGGTTTATTTTATGCACTTTATTTCCCTTTTCACCCCAATAAGTAGGTTTTAATGATTTTAAGCCATAAGTGATGTACCAAGGGATCTAGCCCCATAACCTAGAGGTATGGTCTAATTATAAGGTCATGCATAGCCTTCAGTCTATTCCCATGGTATTTTGAGTTTGAAGTAGGCCTGAACAACCTCCTTCAAAGGTTGAAACTTGGGTTGCTAATGGGAATCTCCATGGAAAAAAAGCTCTATCTCTACTCCATTGATTAGCTAAAGCATAAACTAGATGAAAGATGGATTTAATTGAATTATTAAAGCCTCGTGACTTGAAAGAGAATATTCATTGAAGCAACAAGGTTTGATATAGGTCTCCTTCCTTTGAAATTTATGCCTTGATCACAAAAAGAGAAAGAGTCATGAAGTTAAATAACAATCTCAAAAAGAAGAAGAAGCATTTCAAGAGATCAAAGATGGTGTAGGTAACCTTTAAGGGTGTTAATTTTAAATTTAAGAACTTACAATTTCTCTCAAAGTTTCCAAGGTGTAACCCCCTAGGAAAGGAGTTAGATTCAAGAAACTCAGGTCTACCAAAGTAACCTACTACACCACTCCTCATAATGAATCACATCAACACTTGGTCAAAAAGTTTAAGAGGCAAGATGAAAAAACACTCCTGGTAGAATTGGTGTCAATTTACTTCTTCCTTTTAAATTATCAATGTCATAATGAACTCTTATTACACCCACCTTTTCTCTCTTTTTTCTTCTAACTATAAGACAAACCTTGAATGGCATTTTTGAGGTAGCCTCCACTAGTTATGTTGAAACCTTGACCAAAATTATACTTAAAAACCTATTGAAGTACTAAATAAGACTAATTTTCCATGCTTATATGTTGTGGCATGTGTAAAATATGTAATTGTGTTGATCTTGTCTAGTGAATGTTTTACTTTCCAAGTTTGTTGTACATATTTGCTCACCATTGTGAAAAAATGCCTACTATTAAAGGCCATTTTTTATTTTCTAGTTTTTTATATTCATGATTTGGAATTTTAATTTAATGATTTTTACCTTCAAAAGGTTAAGTGTTACCCTCTTAAGTAATGTAATGTAATCTTGAGCCTCTCAATGAAACACTCATGTGATAGTCATGTCAATGTTACAGGTTATGTGAAAGAGATGGATTCCTTGCCTCAAATAGTGTATATTAATTCAAGTATAGGAATAATATTATTTTTGCATCACCAAATTTAGGATTTATAATGACACTCTTTTCTCTTTTCTTAGTAATTGAATAGTTCAATAATAGTTTGGGTGAAGCATCAAGGGAGCTAGCCCAAATCTAGATGTTCAATGCACTATTAGGTCACCCACAACCTAGGATTATTCCCATTGTATATATTAAGTGAGTGGACTCAAAATAACCTATCGAGGGTGATAATTTAATCTATAAAAATTATAACACACCCAGTGTGACAAAATTTGAACAAGGTTGTCCAAGATTGATGTTGGTCTTGACAAATTTGTAGCTATAACAACTTCCTTCATGCAACATCTGATGACTCCAAAAAGTTCTAAGCTCTTGGTTACTACCTAGTAAGACAATTTTCATTGATGAAGGTGACTAAAAGATCAAATTCTAAAGTTATTTCATTTTATTTTTTTGAGTTACCTTTATTTTCAATCAAAATAAAGAGGTTCCTTCATACTCTTGTTTAAACCAAATCTCCTGAAGAAGGCTTTATTTTCTCTATAATCCAAGTCTTCCTAATGATGGTAGGATGGTTATAAATATACCCTTTATGGACTTTAATGGAAGATATTCTCTAAACCCTACACAATATGATGATATCCTAGTGGCAGTGTTTAAGAGTGTCCCATATTTTAGTGTAGAAAACATTATTACACTCATTGAGCATATAAGATATATGGTTGACTTTTGTAATATCCATAATGTCACCCAAGAGAATGTATCCATTAGGTTTTTTTCAATATCCTTTAAATTCAAAGCATTTTAATGGTATATAACCTTAGCCACTAGTTTCATTGATTCATGGGATGAATTAAGAGAGAAGTTGAATGAAAGATTTGAGGATAAGAGTGATCATTTGTCCTTAGTTGAGAAATTAACCACCATAAATAGAGTTCCCCAATAATTCATGCAAGATTTCAATTATAGGTTTTAAAATACATGGGATAAAATTATAAATCTTGTGATACCTACTCCAAACTATGCATTCCTTTATTATCTCAAGTCCATGAATAGTTACACAACTATTATGATACAATCAATGTGAGGAAAGACTCCAAGTAATGTTTATGACCTTGGAATAATATCTAAAAATAATCTTATCCTAGATTTAAATATCTTCCCAAAGCCTCAGATGCCACTATTTAGTGATATTTAGCCTCATACTCTATCTCTTGATCTTATTCCCATACTAATCATGAACAAGCTATCCCTAGCTAGTCCAATTAAATACAATATTTGAATAACCTAGTCAAATACCAAGGAAGTGAGATAGTGGATTTAATTAGACACAAAAAATAGCATTATAAGTATTAGCAAGGCCCTTATCAACCCCAATAGTCGTATATGTCCAATAGGCCTCCTTTTCAATCCAATTCCCAAGGTTAAGGGAAAATTACTCGTGATAAACCATATAATAGTTTCAATCCAAATGGTGCCTCTTTTTCAAAGGCCTTAGTAAATGTTCAAAATAATCTTGTGTAAGAGAATATACTATATCAACCTCATGATCATCCTCATGATTAGTCTGCTTATCAGAATGAGGCATTCAATCAAGCTTTTATGGATCAATATGGAATAATACCCTTTATGACTCAAGATGAAGCATTTAATCAAGGAGAAAATAATGAAAGGTAGTTCCAATCAGATGTTACTTTAGTGAATTATCAAGAGGGAGATTTGTGTGTAATTAATCAATTGGGAGAAACAAATAATATTGACACTTCCATAGCAGCCAATACTAGGTGTAAGAAAAGGGAAATGAAAGAAATCCAAGAGGTCGTTAAAGGATATTATTCACATTTTCAATTGCCTCAATAGATTAATAAGTTTGATACATTCCATAAAGTTTAAAAAACAAAAATAAATAAGAATGTGAAGACTAGTATAGCACCTTAACCTTCACAAACACAAGCCCAAAACAACATTGCAGCTCCTAGAGGACAATCAAGGCTTGATAATTCTCCCATCAACATCATAGATCAAATGAAGAAGGATCATATGAGTATTCCAATGTGGGATACATTGTTCATTCCTATTCAAAATACTCTACTCCAAGAAGGGTTGTCTAAGCTCAGCCTACCATACCATCATTTTAAACAATGGTGATAATTTAAAAAATAAACATGTTAAACAAATTTGTACCAAATTTAAGATCAATCACAAGTTTTCCACTCATTATCATCCATATTTCAATGTTTAAGATGAGGCCACTAACAATATTTTCAAAAAAATTTCCAAAATATAATTCATGAAACCTACATATATTAGCATCTTCATCTTTATCCTACACTTTGGGCCTATTGGACTAACATTCATACTACCACTATAGCAACTCCTTCTCTCTAGTCTATGATTTTGAGTAAGTTATTCCTCTTGAATTTGAGCTTCCTTATCTTCACATATCTCTCCATGGCATAATTCCTAATGAATAATTTCATGAGGCTTACCTTCATGCCCTTGATCTACTTGATGAATGTCATCTCTTTGCCTTACATCATAACCAAAAATAAAAGGCTCACATTTGTCAACAACATAACAAACATGTTAAAGTTTTCACATTTAATGCTAGTGATCATGTCCTTAAATTAAACTACACCCATGACAAATAAGGTAGATACACCCAAAAATTTTGGGACCCATACTTAGTTAAATACATCCTTGGTCCAAGTACTTACCACATTCAAACCAATGAAGGCTATGTTTTCAAGGAACTCACTAGTGAACAATTCCTAAAAAAATACTTTGCCTAGTCATTTACTTCTTTTCATGTTTTATAAATATAATTATAGGTTAATTTATCATGGGTCCCTCCCTCTATAGTAGTTCCCTCTTATTCAAAAACCTTTAGCCCTCCCCTTTAGGTCTTTTGGTTTCTTGATGTACCATAGTTTTCATTATCTTATTTTTCACACTCCTGTTTACCAATTTTGATTTGGATCCCCTATGGTTTTTCTTTTATGAGTTGATTTTTAAGACCGTGGATAGGACCTGACATCCCTAAAAAAACTACCATCTTTTACTTATCTTATTTCTCTTTTTGTTGCTTACCAATGTTGTTTTGGCATTATTTGGATTTTTCTTTTGTGAGGTGCCTTGTAAAAAGGCTCCCTCATTTTTGCTTTTCTCTTGATTATTATCACCCTCATGGATTTTTATTTTATGATTTTATTTGTAAGACCATGGATAGGACCCGACCCTCATAAAATTACCATTATTTTCTTGTTCTTTATCCTTGTTCTTAAACTTTGGCTTTTTCTTCTTTTACTAGATGAAATTCACAAACGATTTATGTTAGCATGTTTTCCTCCACTTCCCTCTTTCTTATGATAAGGAATCACCTTTTACTATCATTTTATCCCTTTTTTTCTATTTTTCACATTTTTTTCAATTTGAAGAAATAAAAACTATTCCATGTGTCGTTTCCTCTTGATTTCCCCCTTTATTTCACCTCTACATTAGATAAAACAAGGTTGAAATCAAGACAACACTTTTATTTCACCTACATTTATGAGACTCTTAAACCCCATGCTCTCTGATGTTCTCTCTTTTAGAAACTTTGTCCCACATTTTCAAATGAAAGTCATATTTAGCACCCATATTTGGTTTTCCAAATTTGTATGGAGGAGGAATAGGAAAAAACATCAAAAGAAATATAAAATCCAAATCATTTGAAACCAAAGGCAATGATACCTAAAAATCAACATATAAATCTCAAAAGTCAAATTCACACCAAAAGACATGATTACAAACACATATCCTATATTTAATCAAATCTCAAATTCCACAGTCAGCTTTATATAGAGCTAAATTACTTTGGCGCATAGTAGGCTGGTAGATTGGAATAGGGGATTTTTAAAAAGTCTATTGTGATACCTACTTTCTCATGTAAGTACCCAATCTTCATAGTAGATTGATGGCTATGTAAGGAGTCCTAAATAATGGGGAAAATGTCATGGGGAGGTAGGTCTATTTTAATTTTCATGCATATAGCCTTCATGAGATGATCTATATACTCTATTTATTGACCTAAGACTTGTGTAGCTAAGAGAAGTTATTTAGAGTCCCTAATGTCAATATTCATCTTGTTTTGACAAACCTAATTTGAGTGTCTTGACTTCGATAAAGATTTTCTCTACCTTGGTTTTTCCTTCATTCTCCCCTCTGCCCATTTCATCTCCCCCTTGATATCCAAATTATTATTCTAAATCTATTTTACCTCTTATTTAAATTCCTTCTTCTTCATTTCTTAAAAACATGATAGCACTACTTTGTTTTCAATTTTATCTATCTTTAGACATAAAACATGTTTGAGAAACTATGGATCACCTTTTTCTTCTACATTATAAAACTTAAATTTACTAAACTTACTTTACTTTATTTTTCCATTTATCATGATTTTGTTGTCTTGTTATTACAGACACCTAATTTTGTACCCTTTTTCCAATGTTGAGTGAGATGTGTATTGTTACAACTCACTCATCAATGTTGTTTTCCCTTTTATGCACCTTTTTCCATTATTGAGTGAGATGTGGATTGTTAGTACTCACTCATCAATGTTGTTTTACCATTTCTTTTTTCTTTTTATCTTGCTTATCATTCCTTTTTAAACTTGTATCCTTGATTTGAATTGTTGAGTTTGCCTTGTTCTTACTTGAGGTTTACTTGTTTGATTTTTTTGGTCTTTAGTAGCCTTGTATTTTTAGTTACATTATTTACTCTTGTTTGACTTGGTCATTTTCTCTAAGATAGGACTTGTCACCTAGATTGCCAAATTCCCAAGTATGTCCCATCTACATAACACCAGGTATCTTGAATTTTCTTACATTTTTTCATTTTTGATCTTTAGTTTTTTATTCTTGGGTTTTTCATAAGCAGTCTCTATGCCCTACATAATCAAAACTAACAACACAAAATAAAACCATTTCATGATAAAGGTAAGTTAAGATATGCATCATTTTTTATTTTCCATTATTTACATTTTATTTATCTTACTTTTATATCATTTACTTTCAATTATTTTATGCTTTTTAAAATATTGCAACTTTTGTCTAACATCAACATTATGGGTGTCCTTATGTTATTTCTCAATACACCATCCCCTATTACACCTTAGTGACATGTGATGAGATTTAAGTGGGGAATATGTATACACATAATATTTTTAACTTTTATCAAATATTGACACTTTACATCTTGTAGGAACCCATCATGACTCAATCTCTCTTAGTGCATGCCTTAAGGGGTACAAGAAGAAAGGGGTGGGTATACCTTTGGTGCTTTTAAGGATTATTCTCCCTTATTTCCACATTATTTCCAATCCACTTGTCTCCTAAAACCATGAAACCTAGTCTTATTTCTTTGTTTCACATTCCTCTAGTCTTTTCCTTGCTTGGCACCCTTTTTGACTTGTTCAGCAAACTAGGTTAACCTCATTGATGTGGTGTATTTTAGGGTCACTTTAGCTCTTTAGGTTTATTATCCTTCCATTCGAACTAGCATAGACTTTAGGCATTAGCCCAAAAATGTGCTAGGTGAACCAGGTCAACCTAACACAACCAAAATTTATAGATGATTTTAGGGTTAGTTATACTTATAAATACAAGGTCATTTAAGTCATTATTAGAATATGAAATCAAGATTTATTATTCTCTCATGATTATTCACAATATTATCTTCCACCATTCTACTTTAGGAGTCTTATCTTAGGTTTTTTATTTTGGAGAATCTAGTCTTGTGGATAGGTCTTAGATGCTTTGGCCTAACAAAATGATCCTTACAATCCACAATAACCTCTTGCAAAGCTCGATTGGCCAAAGGAGAGATTGAATCATGATAGGTTAAAAATTAGGTAAGTATATTCTAACTTGGTTCTCCTCTCTTTTAGTAGATAGAAGTAGCATCATGTTAGCTCGAATAATATTACTCTTCATATTCTATGTATTAGGGTTTTACTCATACTTACTTTATTTGAAGTTCCCTATACATATTTGATTACTTTGAATCTAACCCCTCACATTATGCCATAATATTTGGTATGAATTATATTAGTTTAATTTTATTTTTATTATAATAGTTTACTCTCTTATTTATTAACATAAGTTAAATATCAAATCATAGGACTCTTTTAGAGTTATTGTGTGATTGTGTTAGAATGTAGGCTTTGGAACCCTTCTTAGCATCATATGTTGTGAAAAGTGATACAATTGATCCCATAATCAGGTCTAGTGGATCCTCACATTGGTCATGATCCTGCTTAACAAGTGTATACCCAATTATAAGTGTAGGTGTGCTCTATCTTATCCGATCTAGGATTAATTCATGTACATCATGCAAATCTAATTTCATACAGAGTGTGTTTACTTGTTGTCTCATTTTTTTACTTATGTGTTTGGTGTGAGTTTTTAGAGGTTTTTAATTTTAATTGGTAGCATTCATGACTCCATATCCTAATGGAAGTAGAAGGTAACTAGACTAGATGCATAACAAACATTCAATCCCAAGAGGTCCAAAATTTGGCCACCATGAATGGGATTCATTCAAAACATTGATGTATTTGACCTAAAATATATTTGTAGAAATTATTAAGGTCTTTTATTGGTCACTAATGATCTAGGATGATAGGTAATGTGTCTTCCTTGGTAGCCCTCAAGGTCATTTAGGATAGTCTAGTTGGTATCGAAGTCAATTCATGTTGTCTTGTCATCAAATGGTCATTATTTATGGTCTTCATTGTAGGTTTATCATAAAGATAATGTTAAGTATGAAATGAATTTGATGGAGAACTATGCTCAAAGAGATAAGGTGGTGACCCTTCTAGGACAACTATGGTCTAAATCTGACTAAATTGACTAAAGAATAAAGCTAATAAGTTGATCATATTTTTTTCAAGAAATTTGGAAAGATTAAGGTAGTTTTGAAAATTTTAAGGTATTTCACTACTTTAGTATTATTATGCATTCAAATATTGAGATGATACTTGCTAGTTATGAGAAAATTTCAAGGTTATCAAAGGTAACGGTACATACATATGAATGTTCTAAGACCTATGAGAAGGTTTATAATGTGTAACGAGGTAGGAAGTAAATAAAAAATGATAGTTTGAATCATGACATGGAATAATTACTCTTTAAAATTATTATAAATGAAATTTATTAGCCAATAAGGAAAGATAAAATGTGTTTCAAGGAGATAAATATACCAAGGCACATTAGAATGGATAAAATAAGGTTTAATCATCATTGGACAAGATTGAAAAGGAATTTCAAGACAAAAATTACATAAAATACTCCATTGAGCTTTCATAAGCTCATAATGGCCATCTTTAGATGCTCAATCCATATGTGTGTGTGTGTGTGTGTGTGTGTGTGTGTGTGTGTGTGTGTGTGTGTGTGTGTGTGTGTGTGTGTGTGTGTGTGTGTGTGTGTGTGTGTGTGTGTGTGTGTGTGTGTGTGTGTGAGAGTGTGTGTGTGTGTGTGTGTGTGTGTGTGTGTGTGAGAGAGAGAGAGAGAGAGAGAGAGAGAGAGAGAGAGAGAGAGAGAGAGAGAGAGAGAGAGAGAGAGAGAGAGAGAGAGAGAGAGAGAGAGAGAGAGAGAGAGAGAGAGAGAGAGAGAGAGAGAGTCATCACCCAAGATATTAGGTAAATGTGGGGGACCTAATTCTCTTAAATTTATAAAAAGTAGTTAATATTTCAAAGGGATATGCTTTATGAGCTAATGCTAACAAGTTTAATATGTCTAAAACCCTAGTTAAACCCTACATGCTCAATTTTGGGAAATTACAATGAATTTGTGAGCTCATTACTTATGGAAGAAGGATTTTAAAATTAATAAAGGTCCACATAAGTCCTCTCAATATATATCCCATAAAATATATAACTATGTAGGTAAAAAATGAGTAACATTCTTTAAGAATGGTGAGATTATAGGTTTGAGCCTATAAAGTATTATCTCTTCATGAAGACCCAAGTCCATATGAATAAAATGGAAAAGTTGAAAGATAAATTCATATATTATTTGAATCCTATATATCCATTAATAATATTTTAAATGATTAAAATTTCTAAATTTCCATATGTATGATATCATGAAAGTCCATCTCAAGAGGTTATAGGACTAGATTCCAAGGTTTTTCATTATTTTCATTATGAAAAATTACCTTAAGAATATGCATATATGAGTCAAATATAAAAATTTATTACACCTTCCAAAAGAGTACTAAAAACCCTCAAAAATATTTCCTATCCAAATGATCTCTTACAACCACTTCAATCACTGTACTAGTGGATTGTGTGCATTAAGGTGAGGACCAAGTGAGTTGGCAAAATTTATTTACATGACTAAAAAAATGTATAAAAATCATGAATCATGGAGATATATTGATTATAGGTCATAATTTAGTAAATAATTTCAATAATTAATAGATCACAACCACAAAATAACTCAGACATTAAGGCATAACCCCCAAGAAAGTCTAATGTGCATCTACAGGCCATCCATAGGCCTAATTGAAGAAGAGACTAGTTGTGTAGTGATGAATGGAAGTATGATGGGTTTCAAAGGTTAATAATAATAAGATAAAAAATTTCACCCTTATTTACATCATTATGAGACTATACTATTCTAAAAAGGCTCATTCTAGTGAAACCTACAGTGAAGCAATCCTAATCAACCCCTACATGCATATCACAAGAAAATGGGAAAAGGGGATGTGTATGATGTGAAATAAGTTTTGAGATGTCTTAAATGAGTCAATTAAATTATGAGATACATTTTTTAAAAATTAAAAAATTACAATTACTAATGATAAAATAACACTCATACTAAATTCAGGACAGACCTAGTAAAGCACCCAAGCAGGTTTTGGGTAAACTAGTGAAAGTGTGTTGATCATTGATTGAAGCCATGAGGGGAATATGGGAGTGTATAATGTATTTTAATATTAATATTAAAATATCACAAGGTTATCATTAAATTTAAATGTGATTAAAGGTAGTGAAGGGCTCAAAGGGGTTAATTAGGCCTAAAAGGCCTAATTGAGCATACACAAGCCTGTGTGTGAAGTATGATTAAAACTTACATGTTATTAATTTATTGATAAATTGGGTTAAAAGGGATTATTTATAGGTTTTATAAAAAATTCATGAATATTATAACCACTAATAAATAAGGAGAGTATGGGAAAAGTCCTATTAGGGTCAATTGAGTAGGATTGCGTACAAACACTTGCATAGGGGTTAAGGTAGATTCTAGTGGTTTGAAGGATAAATCCACTAATAAAACCATAGGTATAATTAATATTATGTTACATATACCATAAAATGGATTTTAAAATATAAATAATTTTTTTTGAGACATGTTCTTTCCAAATCACCTTTCTCTGACTACACAATCATGTTAGTATGACTTATAAAGTTAATTTTAATATGTATGAACTCACACGATGAGATGCATGGGATATTTATCATATCATGGAAGGAGTATGTGTTTTTACACTTAATATTATTGTAATTTTTGCTTGGTTTAGGTCCCTTAACTTTATGAATCATATTTAAGACTCCAAGTGCTCTTAAACATTATTTGAACCCCTAAAGAGACCCTATGGAGAATATGGACCTTATAAGAGCCTAAATCATATTTTTTATATAAAAAATAAATTTTATTACCTCCATTCCTATATTAGGAACCTAAAAAATCAAGGTAATGGGATATGTGAGCTGGATATGCATAAAAATTGGCCTAAAAAACTCTTTCTTGAGCTAGTTTTCAAGATTTTGAGTTAGATGAGCTCTCTTAAATAGTTTTAGAGGTTACTTGAGATAATATGAAATTTTTTTTTACCAATTTAAATTAATTTAAAAAAAATTTAAATATTTTTGGTATAGGCTACAAGTGGCCAAACAAGCATAACTAAAGAAAGGTAACCTATATGGCTTTAAGAAGATCAAATGCAGGCCTATCGCAAGGTCTAGAGAAATAAAAGTGTATCAAAATAACTTGAGAATCAACTAAACATAATCCAAATAGATATTATATTCATGAAGTGTATATATATATATATATATATATATATTAGACCTCAAGGCTACTTGGAATCTTCATGGCAATGAAGCTCTTTATCTACTCCATTGAATAGCTAAAGCATAAACTAGTTGCAATATGGATTTCATTGAATTGTCAAAGCCTCATGAATTGAAAGAGAATATTAATTAAATCAAATAAATTTGATATAGGTCTCTTGTGGCACAAAACAAAACTTTCATTTGTAATTTATACTTTATCATAAAGAGATAAAGAGGCATGAATTTCAATACCAATCTCACAAAGAAGAAGAAGCATTTCAAGAGATCAAGGCTAGCATAGGGAACCTTTAAGGGTGCCATGTGTCAATTGAGTAACTTGTAATTTCTCTCAAATATTCTAAGTTGTAACTCCATAGTAAAGGAATTAGATTCAATAAATTTAGGTCTACCAAAGTAACCTCCTATGCTACTCCTTATAAGGAATCACATCAACACTTGGTCAAGAAGTTCAAGAGGCAAGATGAAAACACACTCCTAGTAGAATTGGTGTCAATTTAATTATTATTTGTAATTTATTTCATGATGAAAATTCAATAATGAATTCCTGATATTCCCACCTTCTCTCTCTTCTTTCTATAAGACAAGCCTTGAATGGCATTTTTGAGGTAGTGTTTGTTGGTTATGATGAAAACCTAACCAAACTTGTACTTGAATAACTCTTAAAGTAATATAGAATACTTATTTTAAATGTATATATGTTGTGTCATGTGTTAATTATGAAATTATGTTGATCTTGTCTAGTGAAGTTTGTTATCCATATTTGCTCACCATTGTACATAAAAGACTACTATAACAAGTCATTATTAGTTCTACTTATGTATATACATGATTTAGTGGTGGAATTACATAATTTTTACCTTCATAAGGTCAAGTGTTATCCTTATAGGTAATATAATATAATCTTGAGCCTCTTAATGAAACACTCATGTGATAATCATGTCAAGGTTATAGGTTATGTGAAATAGATGTCTTTCTTGCCTCAAATAGTGTATATTGAAACAAGTATAAGAATAATACTATTGATGCAACACCTCATTTAGGATTTAAAATAACACTCTTTTCCCTTTTCTCATCAATTAAATAGTTTAATAATAGTTTGGGTGAAGCATCAAGGAAAATATCCTAAATATAGAGGTTCAATCCACTTAGTAGTTCACCCACAACCTAGGATTGTTCCTGTTGATGTGGGTATTATGCACACCATAAAACTTGAATGGGGTAGCCTTTAAAATTTTAAGATCTCTATGGAAACAAGGTTCTACTCTATGGTACAAGTTGTAAGTATGCAGTTAAAAAAACTTGTTGGTGGAATAGTAGGTTGAGATTTTGGTTTATTTAACTAGGTTTATGAATGGATGTGTGAAACCTAAAATAAAGAAAAAACTAAGTGAGTTGGATAGGTGGAGATCTACTTTATGATGGGTAGATCTCAAATAAACTCAAAAAGTGGAATAGTAAGGTAGAAAAGAAGGATCTATGTTGTTATAAAGTTAATTCCAAGGTTATTTATTTGGTGGAAAGTATGCCCAAGACCAATGTTTGTCATTTGTAGCTGTTACAAACTCACAAACAAACACGGTTAATCAGTCTAGGGAAATAGGTATAGGGAACTCAATGGTTTCAAGTAAAGGTTTATTTATTTAGAGTTGTTTCACACCCTTAGTGGAGAGATTATAGCTTAGATTAGAAATTATCTAGAGTATATACATCACACTCGTAGAAGACTATACTAAATATAAATAGCTCTACACACCTCAAAATATCAACATAGTCTAAACTAACTATTCAAATAAATGAAATTTACTAATCTTTAATAGTTTTTCCACATCTTAGATCAGCATATAGTAATTAAAAAAACCATATTCGTCTGTAACATTTTCTCACTTTAAAATTACCAATTTTATGCAAAAAAAGAAGCTAAAATCTTAATAACATAATAAGGAAGAAGAGAGAACAAACATAATTACATGACATTCAATGACTTTATTTATTCTTGTATATTTTTAAAAAACTCTAACCATTTAAAATAGGGTTTTACATGTATTTAAAGACTTGGGGAAGCAGTCCCCTCATCCTCCAAGAGTAGTGTAACTTCCATTTACATCAACATTAATAGAACCTAAGTTTTATTTCAATACAAAATTGTATGTTATATCTCATCGATTACAATAGTCATGCAATGTGTGTATGATGGCAAAAAAAATCAATTAATTATAACATGAATGAAATTAATCTTAGCTATCCATTTATTAGCTCAAATAGATACTACACACAAAATTGTATACAAAATTAGCCTTTAAATAAGGCTTGTTTAGTGGGTGCATGGCATTGCTTATTGCCATAATAGGAATTAAAGTGGTAGTTGAAACTAAAGTGGTAGTTGGAACTAAAGTATTATTTGGAGGTGAACTAGAAGTTGTAACTGATGTACTTAATGAGCTAGTAGGAATAGAAGTGGTATGCAGTGTTGAAATTGACACATTGGGTAGAGTATGGGTTATTGAACTAGTAGGTGGAGTGAAGCTATAATTCTTATTGGTTTCAATTTCTTGATAGTGTTTGTATCCCATAACATTTTGCACCCTTATTATGCTCATATCAAGAAGATTCAGTTTATTCACCCTATGCAATTCTTTTATCAACCTTGCATGCTCAAATTTAGTGGCTCTAAAGCCTAATTAAAATAATTATATTTAAATAGACTGCTTCCTCATTGAACTTAGCTTAGCCTCAATATTTTATAAAGTTAATCAATATAAACTCTATTTGAAATTAGAAGAGGCTTGTTGTAACATTTGGTAAAAAATAGACTCGACTAACAAATTCCTAGTGCCATCCCATGCATGTGTTAACCTTAGTTCATTCAAAATTTGCACTACCTATTTCTCTTGCTTATTGATCTTCATGACTAGAGTTTCATTAATATTTATCGATTCCCATGCTTCCTAGGTCTTGATGACCACTATATTGAATGTATTTTCTTTCTCTAAGGGTGACATCAAATCTAGATGGATGAATGCCTTATTAAGAGTATACAAAACTATAAATTTATTATGTTCTCATCTTCCTTGAGAACATTAAAAATTTATCTATAGTAGTTGATTTGGGATCCAATTATTTCCTCAAATATTTAATATTATCTATTATCTCATATAACCTTAATGCTACATTCTAGACATCTTGTTCTATTTTAGAGGGAACATGGGTCACCTATTATTGTTCCCTAAGGGTTTCCAATTATTATTCAAAATATTTTATTACCTACTCAATGCCTTCATAAATGGATATAAATTCTTTGGTGTGGGTTTCCATATAGGAATTAAAGTCCTTAATGAAAGGGGGCTGACCCTTCTTTCTATCTTGTCTCTTTTAAAGAGAGTTAGATCTCCTCTCTTTATTCCAAAATTAATCTTTACCCAATGTTATCTTCTATATTCCTCTTCCTCACCCTTTTCAAAGAACCAATTGACTTATCAAAGATTGATATCATAGTGGACAGCTTCGTTATATTCAAGTATGGCCTCTTATAAGCTGATGTTCCTAATTACTTAGCTCAATCTAGAAGGGTCAACTTTGATGGGTATAATGGTTTTACTTCCATTTGGGTGTCTTATGTATGCTCAATCTCAAGAATTATCTTGAGAATTAAAGGCCATATTATTTTAAACCAATCTACATTTACTATATATGGTATTAGATGGATAATGTATACCAGTTTCTTCCTTGAATCTCTCTTTGTGGCTACCACTACTGTTATCTATACTACTCCTGAGGAAGGCATTTATGATCTCAATTAAGTATAACATGTTAATAATTGAGTTTTAGACTAAATAATAGTATTAGAATCAAATGTGGAGACCAAATGATTAACTATAACAACATTTGTGGAAATAGGCCCAGAAAAAGGTGATAACACAACAAGAAAAGAAGAGATAATTGGAATAGAAAAATAAGAGATAACTAACAATGAAATAATATGAGAATTGTCTAAGGGATTAGTATATGGAACACCCTTACTTGATTGGTCACCCTTAAGGGGTAAATTTACTTTCATCCTTCTCAAGATTATAACCTTAGCTTGTTGCAATTCTTCTTTATCCACCTTGTGGCTCATATTACCTTCAATAAAAGGTTATGATTACTCACTTGGCCCATCTATGGATTAGGCTTGAGCCCTTTTTGTCTTTAATTTTATTTTATAACATGTTGTGGTCTTGTCAACTTTAGGAGCATCTACTTATTAGGTAGGAAAAGGGAGTGTCATGCTAGATGTTGTGGTTATTGGAGCTACCACATTAGGTGCAATGTCTTCTTCATGAGAGGACTCTAGACAAATAATCTCCTTAATAGTGGTATCCTTCATCTAGATTGATTCTTATGCTTTTTCTTATTTTATTTTCCTCAAATCAACTTGAACTAAAAGAGTTTCCTCTCCCATTTACACTATCTCAACTGATGTCTCCCCCTCACTTTGATCTTGCTCTATTGTTGTCATCAAAGTCGGTGCATTATCGAAGTCCTAGATCTAATGTTATGGTTGTTGAAAGGGTTTTCTATTACATAAATCTAGATATATTCATCCCCATAGTCGTGGGATTTTGAAATTTGTTTGTCCAAGTTTGAGGGAAGGATCTACTCGGATTACCTTGAGCAAGTCCTCACTTACACTAATAGTCCTATCCCTTTCTTTAACCTACACATAATATTTAGCTTTGATAAATAGGAATTCATGGTCATAGGGCTCATGTTTGTAAGAAATATCTAAATTGTTGACACATTGTTTCAATTTACCAAGGGAGTCCCAATCCATGTGGGGAAAGTTAGAAAAAGCATAGGCCTTTCTAACACCTCCATCTTCTATGAAGTGTCTATGATAGGTGTAGCACATTCTCCCAATTATGAGATGGGAGCCATAAAATGGAATATTCTTACTCTTGGTGACGTATTCATTAATCCCATTCCATATATTATAGGAAATATCTTGTTTATATACTTTATTTTGGATGGATTTAGGGAGGTAAAGAGGATCAAACACATGTCCAACAACCATTATACTAGTGTTGTCTAAATACAACTAGTAATCACCCAAAGACATGAGTGTGTTGGTAATGTTATTGGATATTCTATCTATAGGTTCACCATAGATCATACTCCAAATTTGAGTATACAAATATTATACAATTTTTAATATGTTCCTTTGATAAGCATAAATATGGACAAATGAGTAGATGTCATAGATTTTTTTTTTGATGTATTCAAGATTTGGATCCCATAGAGCCCCATTGTGTTTGCAGATGGTGCCCATGACTAAATATAGAAGGTACAAAATTATATAAAAATTTACATCTTGGAACCTCCTTTCCTTATGCAACATTAATTCATATAGGCAGGTATTAATAATCTCTCCTAGTGTGAAAGTGAATTCTAAGGTGATCAAAAGGTCAATCAGTGATACCCACTCCAAATGAAGGAAGTGGATACTCAGGTGGCCAAATGTGCCATACCAATGTGGATTACCATCCATATATATTAATGGGAACATAATTTTTGGTGGCTTCTTTGAACAAGAATGTCTCTCTAAGGAGAATCCATTTATTCACTACTTATTCTACATTATTGCTCTTCCTCCAATTGGCTACACTATGTAGATCAAAGGTAACATCTGGGATAGGTAGGTGTAATTACATTTGAAATGATTAACCTAATATGTAGGTGATGATGCTATTTTTTTTGATATAGTGTAGGAACCCACTATCTACAATCCTTCCTTCAAATAAAAAATCTCATTGTAGGTTGATGCATATAATTTCCTCTAGTTTGGAAGCTGCATAATGAATTTCCTAGCATTTTAAAGGAAATAGGTTAGATGTGACTTGTTTCTCTTATGTGAAGATGCCTTCCTCACAAGTGAATGGGTTGACACTCTCTATGACCTCCCATAAATATGAGTAATTAACATAGATACTGTCAAATATTGAGGCATAAAAAAATGTATCTATGTATTATGTTGAGTCATTGATGGATAATATAGATGGCACCTAGGCTCCCCTGTATGCTATAAATTAAGATGTCATTGTTGGTTCTAAGTGTTGGTAGAGTTTGAGATCTTAGTAAAGGTGTCTTGGTAATTTTTTATATGAATTACAATTTGTTTGAATGTATCTAGGGCTTTAAATTCATGCAAGGCAATATTCTCTTGAGCTCGATGACAGTCAATGAATGTGAAATTGGTTACCAAATTGAGGTTATAATCTTTTAGAATTCATGTTTAGTTCATGTGCCATTAATCACCAACATCTTTAAGATTGTCACATTTATTTAATTTGAACTTGACCACATAGGTTTAGTGGGTAGGCCATGTAGGATGCTTACTCATTTAAGAGTGCCATAGTGTTATTCTTTTTGACACTTATCAATATATGGTTTAGTCGAGAATTAGTGCTTACATTTAGGCTGAGTCATTTGATTTAGTGAGCCAAGAGTTAAAAATGAAAGAATCTAAAGACTTATATGTTCTTTTGGAAGATTTTTGAAACCTTTTTTGAAAGTAAAAATTCCAAATACTTTTATTGAAGACCAACTTGTCATTCAGGAGGATTTGTTAAAGAAAGTTATCAAATATGTGAATTTTAATTGAAAGTTTATAAATAAAATATACTGAAGAGATTGTTCTCGAAGGTGTGAGTTTTAACCAAATTTTTTTTTATGAAATCTTCTAAATAGAATGTTCCTAAAGAACAAATGTTCCCAAAGACCAAAATTTTCTTAAAGACTAAATTTTATTGAAATAAAATTATTGAATAGAAAATTGCCAACCAAAAGATATGAAGAATATTTTACTGAAACAAAATTACTGACTAAAAATTTCTCAAAGAAAAGCTCCCAATAGAAATTTACTAACTAAACATTTCTCAAAGACAAAAATTTCCATAATTATGAATAAGTGAGCCTTAATAATAAATTTGAATAAGTAAATCTAAATACTTGTCATACATAGTAACCATCCCTAATTTTCATTAATAGATTAGTTACTAAAATTTATTCTAATGAAAATGGGTTATAACAAAGGTGATTTAATACTGAAGATCCTTAGCTTTCCACATATAAGAACTAAGATAAACATGTATGTATATCCATATAATGAACAATCCCTCTAAAAACAAAGGGGTCCCCACATTTCCATCAATAATACAAGGTGGGGTGTGTTAAATACAACAAATGGTGATTCATAGGGGTGAATACTCTTGACTTTTAAGAACCTATAGTTCATGGTTTTGAAATCCCAATATCAATCATGAACCATGTTATAAAATAAATTATTATATTATGAATATGAAAGAGACTCCTAGTAGCTTCATACAACATATTCACTTTACCTATACCTTGGACCAGTGTGTGTCAAAGTGATATTTTTTACTCTTTATTAAAGAATTTTAGTAGATATATGGGATGATATGTAGGTTTAATTCTGATTGGGCATTAAGTTCACATAAATTTTGGAAGCTCAAGTATTTATTTGCTTTAATTTAGGTGTCCATATCCCTAATATATATACCTTTGATCACTCTTCCTTTCTTCCCTCTTTGGTTTTTTCATGATGCATGAAAAGTTGATCTCATTTCATTATGTTGGATTTCAATCCCTTTTTAATTTTCTTTCAAAATTTTGGATTATTTCCATTTTCCTTTTTTTTGTGTTTTTATTTTTGAATGAAAAATAGAAGAATGTGACCACCATGAGCTGGTGTTGGTAAGATTAGGTTCATCAGAATGTCCCTATCAAATTTACTCATATCAGTGGTTATTGCATCTAATAAGTATTAATATTTAATGTGAATTTTATCCAAGGAGATATGAAAATATTTTTAAATTTTCATGGAGATGTGGGATAAAATTTTATAGACCTAGTTAAATCATTCACTTCATAACATTGCTATGGTTAACTCTCTCATTTCTTACCCGAATTAAGAATTCTTATGTAAAAGGTGCAACACCCATTGATTCAAGTTGAATTTGAAAAATAGATTCAAAACACCACTCAAATAGGTTTTTTTTATGGTTATATGAGGATTAATTAGTTATATTACCAAGAAACCAAAAGGAAAGCTACTCTAGAGAGCTAAAAACTAGTTAAAACAAGTAAAGAACTAGACTAAGCAAAGCAAAATATAGGAAGCAAAAATGATTAATATAGAAAGCTTAAACTATTATAATGAAAATAAATGACTAAAATTAGGAAGCTAACTAATAAATCAAATATATACTACCCCTACCTCTATTGGGACCCTTTTTTTTACTTAGAGACCTCTTCAAATGGAATAGCCATGACGTAATGCTTCAAAAACTATTCATTGATTGGCTATGTAAACTAGTTACCATAGAGGTCCTTCAAATGGAAAACATTATTACAAAAAATCTCAGAGCTATGATAAGGTTATATCCATAGTGGGGTAAACTTATCATGATGTCCTTTATTTTCATGGGCTTTATCCCATAGAAGAACCAAGTCAGATATATTGAATGCTTAAGATTTTGCTCTCTTATTGAACCACCTTTTGACTATATCTTGGTGTTTACTGAAGTTCCTATAAAGCTTCAATTTTGCAATCCTCCATTTCTATGATGTCTACCAATATGGACTATTTTCTTTCATTAGGTTCCATATATTCCTACATGAATTGATATATTGGTAATTTGATCATGATTGGGAACACTAGTTGTCCTCTATATACTAGTAGATATGGTGAGGCTTTAATGGGTTGCTTGTATAAAGTACAATCTATTGAGAGTGTATATTTTAGTAAGAGATGCCAATATTTGGGTTTATCTATAGTTGATTTATTGATAGCATCAATGATGTTCTTGTTGGTTGATTCAACTAATCCATTCCCTTGTAGGTAGTGATTAGAGAATGATCTAATGGTGATATGATTATCAAGGGCCCATTCTATAATTCAATTGATTGAAATGTTGTCCCATTATCACAAACTAAGGAAATAAGAGTACCAAATCTAGTTGTGATGTGTTCTTAAAGGAAATTTATCACATATTATGATCTTTAATTCTTGGTGGATACTACTTCAGTCCATCTAATGTAATAATTTGTAGCATTAAGAACAAATTTGTGTTGATTTGAAGAGTTTGGGTTGATTACACCAATGAAATGTAATCCTTATTGGACAAATGGCTTACCCTTAATCATAGGATGCAGGGAATTATAACATGCACCTTTATTTTTTCCAAGACCTATCATTCATGTCACATCCGTATGTGGGAATGAGCATTCTTGAGGACTATTGACTAATAATAGCCAATTATGAGAATCATATGGGATGTAGTATTGCTAAATAGATGGCCACTACCAATATTTTGATGTAGGTTTTATAGAATATCTTTGGCTTATTCACATGATACACATCTTAAATAGATTCCTTTATAATTATTCATGTATAAGATTCCTTTCCTAATCATATAATGAGTAGCTTTGAACCTCAAGGCTCTCTTTTTCTCTCTCTTGAGTTCCTCAAGACATGTTATAGTAAGTAGGAAATGAATGATACTAGAATAACATTCTTCTTGAGAAATCTCTATTTGGAAGAATTATTCAATGGTGATACATGGGTTTAGTTCAATCATCAATTGAATAATACCTTATCCTATGACAATATTAGTAGGTTTAATCTCAATATAAAACTCTTTTAATTTTTCCATCCATTTTCCCCTATGTTCTCCCACCTCTTTTTGTCCTAGTGTAAGCTTGATAATAGGATATGGTACAATAGAAATGGTCTTGTTCTTGAGAATGTAGTGTTAGAACTTATTTTCCACCTTGATAAGATAAAATATTTTCTTTTCAATCAGGGAATATTTAATATCTATGTCTTTTAAGTTATTTTTCATGAAAGTAATAGGATGTTTGCTTTCCTCCTTTTGTGTGAGTACAACAGTGATTATATGTTCAGAAGCAAATGAGTTTAGTAAGAAGTCCTTAGTGAAATATGGGATTACCAAAATTGGGGCTTATGATATAGACTTTTTTATGTCTTGGAAAGAATTCTTGGCTTCAGGTATCCATTTTATTTTGGCATTTTGTTTAACCATTATGTTCAAAGGTTTGAATTTCTACAAATCCTAATATAAATTTTCTTACAAAATTAATATTCCCAAAGGACTTAATCTCCTTTTTGTTTTTTGGGAACATTATTATAGAAATCCCCTAGATTATATATAGGTTAATTATTATCCCATCTTTGGTGATAATGTGGCCTAGTAACTTGCCTTCAGTAACACCAAATATGCTCTTTTGGGAGTTCAGTGAGATACCAAACTTCTTACATCTTTCAAAAATGGGCTGGAGATGGTCTATTTTATCAGACATATTCTTTGAGAAAATATTAAGGTTGTACATGTATATTATCATGCATTTACCTATTATCCCTTGGAATGCATGATCCATGGCTCTTTAAAAAGTAACTCCTATGTTTATCAAGCCAAATGGCATTCACTTGTATGAATACGTTACCCATTTTTTGGTAAATGAAATTTTCATTTTATTTTCTAATTGTACCAACACTTGATTATATCCTAAAAATCCATATAATAAAGACATCCTTTCAAAATCACTCAGACTCTGGGTCACCTCATCCAATGATTGCAATAGATAGTTATCTTTCTTAAAAGACTTGTTAAGGTTCTTAAATTTGACAAACAATCTAATATCACCATTATTTTTCCTAATTTAAATTAGATTAGCCACAAAAGTTGAATTATTACTAGGAAAGACTATCCAAACACTTAATTAACATATTCTCTACCTTCTTATGGATTAAAGGTTACAGGATGGGATTGACTGGTCTTTGTCTTTGCCTTAATGGATTATGATATAGCTTAAGTGGAACTTTTGGGTGATTACCCTAGGATTAAAGATCCTAAAATCATCATATTTCCATTAAATGACATCTTTATATTTAATGATAAGATCATTTACACTTTTCCTTTCATGTAGAGTGTAGTTTAATCTTATATTGATGAGGTGTGAGTTTATTTCATAAACCAAATTCTTTGAGTTTAACTCAGACTCATTAACCTTGAGCTACCTTCATTATTGTGATTGAGGATCTATATTAAAGGATATTTCCAAGGTGACCATCCCAAATGGGAAATTATTTTCTTTTAGTTGTATTAAATCCTCTTCATCTAATTCCTCATGGCACAAATGGTTTATTTTCTCATCATCAATCGTTTGGGATTTAAATTATCTTGAATTGATTAAAAACTAGATGATCTATTGATCATCATCAAACACCTAAAAGTTATAAATGTTTTCTAGTACTGATGGATAAATTTTAGTTTTGATGGATAACTTATGTACTTTTGACTCCTATAGGGGTGTTGAATTTGGTGCTAAAGCAACCAATGAGTCAACAACTTAGTTTTATTCCCTTGGAATGGCCATAATGTCTACTACCAACATGGAAATAGTTATTTGTACACAATATTTTTATGAAACTTGGATGTGTACATCATTAAATTTCCCTACCATAGGCACTACTATTTTATCCAACTACTAAATAGTCCTCTTAGATGGACTCAGGTTCAAACCAAGCTTCTAGAAAATAGAGGTTAGAATCATAGTAGTTAAAGTTATAAATTCTTCAAAATAATTGTATATATTCTTTCCAAATGTCTGAATGGTTAGAAATAAAATGGTAACCTCAATCTTGCTTTTTCATATGATATTTGTGTTAGCCATTTTGGTCTTTTTTGCAATAGACTTCCCTATAATATACTTGTTGACTATTTTGACCACAAGTCAAAATAAGTCAACCCATATAGTAAAAAAGTTGATATATGGGTATATTACAGTGTTACAGGGTGTGTCATGGTTAAACTTATGTCATTTAATGAGCTATTAACCTTGGTCATAGTCAAATCTAGTCCCAAGTCCTATGTCCCTTAAGGGGCATATTTGAGCCATTTAAGAAGTTTTTATGGTTTCATATGGTATAATAGTGTTATAAAGTATATTTAAGTGCTAAATATGTCATTTACTATCATTAATATTAGTACTAACTAAAACAATTACATTTTCTTAGCTAAAATCAAGAAAACAATTAAAAGAAAGGGAGTTTTTGGCATTTGTGCATCCTATAAAGGAATCTAGCACATGTGGAAAGGTTTTAGAATGAATCTTAAACTTAAATTAGTTAATTTTAAATATTTATCATATTTTTAAGTTCAATTTTTTTTCTAAAACCATTCTTCTCCTCCATCACTCCACTAGACATGAAAAACTAGTCAACAAGTTTATTCATGGTATGGCTAGTATGAGAGGTTACAGGTCAAATGATATTGATGGTAGTTATTAAACTTGGTATAATTAATTTTCATGGATTTATTTTAAGTATTGGTTTCCTATACTTATAAAACATCCTTTACAAGTTGATTGTCTCATTTTCCATGCTAATCCCCACACCTTGTAGGTCTTCTTCTTATCTAAGCTAGTTCATACAAACCACTTGTTGAAATTGCTTCAAGATGATGCGGAATTCCTTATTTAATTTCTTTCATCTTTGTTTTAATATTTTAAGGTGATTTGATGAGCTCAAACTTCTCAATTTTCAAGTTGAGTATACTAGTGGAATTATAGGGATGATCATCAACTACAGAGGTTGTCATTTCTTATAGTGGTTTTAAGTAGAGATATATTAATGACTCATATTGCTCAAAATTTATGAAAATTAAGTTAATTTAAATCTTAGTTTCTCAAATTCATGTAATGGTCAAGAGTGTAGTCATGTTTAACATAGTCAAGTTTTCTACATGTAATTAGCTTAGTCAGGTGTATGAAAGATTTCCCAACATCCATGGAGATGTAACGTAGAGTCCACGTGGTTTTGAAAATATTATTATAACATGATAAATCAAGCTAAGCTTCCACAGTGATATATGTTTGATTGTGATAACCAGTTTAAGTTACACACATAGTCCTATACCATTAATGGAGACCTATATGTGCCATATAAGAGGCTAAATATGTTAAAATAGAGCATCTAACTTGTTTAAAGCAATTTAAGGTGAAGAGGATCCATTTAGAGGCCTTTAGAAGGTCTAAAACTAGTTATAAGGCCACATACTATGCATAGTGTCTCTATCTCATCTTCACTACCCTTGTCTACTATTATACACACCTACAAGCTCCCATAAAGGTTTGAGCATTTGTAGTGAAGAGTTTAGACATGTTCTAACCTCCTA
This sequence comes from Torreya grandis, assembly GCA_037957365.1. Classification (NCBI taxonomy): domain Eukaryota; kingdom Viridiplantae; phylum Streptophyta; class Pinopsida; order Cupressales; family Taxaceae; genus Torreya; species Torreya grandis. The sequence goes on along the minus strand of JARHVA010001039.1, from coordinate 1,704,184 downwards.
GTAGAGGTTGAGGAGATATAAAATCTCATGAGAATAATGTTTAAAGCCGTAGGGTGGCAAGCAGGTTTGAAGAGTCATGTTCAAAGTGGAGAAGTTTGTCTTAGGGACTTGTTACCTTAAAAGCTCTAAAATAGAGCCTTGCCAACTTTTGATGATGCCATATAATAGTATAATATGGAGTTTAGATAAATATGAATGAACCCATATTTTATCCTTCATGTAGGGGTAACACCTTACAAAGGAATGCAGATATTTGAATTGAATAAGTGATGTAGAGGAAGCTCCCAATTCTTACATTCTTTCACTACACTCTTTCAGTGTTTTCTACAGGATTTTAACTTCCAAGTGACTTACAGTTCAAGGTAGAATGTTAAGATCATATCACCATGTCAAGTGATTATATTGAGCTAAGAGGTACACTAGTGTTTTAAATTATATGAAAATGGGTTTGATTTCAAGGTCTTGACCTACTTGGTCACCTACATGTGTACTCTTGCTTCCAAAGAGGCCACCTACAACATGGCTATAGGCACTTAAAGTCTCATATGATGAACCTAAATGATTAAAATTAAAATAAGATAGAATTACCTCCAAATACCTTAAAAAATTCTTATAATATGTGGCACAAATTTCAAATACTACCTATGCATCTACAGGACCTATGTTGCTCTAAGGATGGTCAACTATAGTTGACTATAGTATGACAATGCTCTAAAATTCCCTATCTTGAAGATGTCCTAGCATAAATATGATAAAAATAGGTATAAATGACTATGGTATGGAATTTATTATTTAAATAAGATATTTTTCATGGTATATAAATACTAAAACAAAGGATCCACCTATAGGTATACAAGTTTCTTGAGTAAAAAACATAGAATGCAATCATAGTATGTTAACCTTGTCAAAAAAAAGCTATACCCTAAAGAGTTTGGAAAAGTTTGGATTGATTTACATGCTTAGAATACCTCCATAGTAGTGATATACACTTCAAAAGACTGTCATACAATGAAAATAGGTTATGGAAGGGTTCTCAAGAACAACCTATATTCAATACACAAAATCTTGCACATAATCAGTGAGTTTGACTAGTCTATCTTAGAGTATTAAAGAATTGGGGATGTTATTGATATGATCTAACCCTGAATATTAGTGAATAATGTCCCCATAACTTAGTCCTCTCATACATCCATTGTTTTTGAGGTAATAGGGAAAGTTCCCTATGTTTTGTCAGAGATAGAGAACACTCCCAAGGAGATAAAAACTATAGGGTTAAAAAACAAATGGCAAGAAGGTGGGTTGAGAGTAGTGGAAACCTTGTAGAATGGTATGGTGAGATGATACAGACATGATCAGGCATGATTAAAGTCTCAAAGGTTATGGAAACTATATAGAGTGCCCCTAATCAATGAAACACAATCAAGTCCTTTAGGTCTAGTTTAGGCTTAAAGCACAATTAAAGGGCCAATACTATTTATAAATCTAGATGTACATTTCAAAGAATTATAACATGGATATGGGGAGATATAAGGTGTGTTTTAACCTTTGATTTTTAGATAAATCCATGATTGAGCCATTTCTTGGCTTATAATCATGATAGGGTATGTAAAATGTGAAGGAGAGCTAGAGAGGCTAACTTTGAAAGCTCATACCTATATGAATGTCCAACATTGAGAGCTAAAGATCCAAGTTATGTTGGAGAGGGTCAAAAACAAGGTTTTAGTGGATTTTTTTTGGTGTTTGGATGTCACAACTTTATGAACAATCTTTACAGGTCAAAACTACTTAAAACCCTCTAAAAGCATTTATAATGACCCAATTAGAAAGATGAAGAAGGAGAGGCATCCATATGAGATAGTTTGGGTAGGAAAATAATTGGAAATTATAGAGGGATCCCTAGGGATCTTTCTCATCATGTTGGTTTCTACCCTACTTGTATGGATAGGGTATAAAATTGGTTTTATTTATAGTTTTTTTTCTATTTTTCAAGTATAAAAATATTTCAAAAGGTGAGGATCAGTTTGGGAGGTAGAATAAGACCTAACCTAACTCCTCATACTCATTTATTTATTCATAAGAGCCCACAAGTATCCTATCTAACACCTTCATCTTAGCCAATCCAAACTATCATAGTGAACAAAGAGTGATCACCAAGTGAGAAGTTGATAAATCCAATTGGGAAGCCTTTTAAGGTATGTCTGATGGATCTATAGACTTGAGGACCCTTGACAAGTGTCATTTTCTCCCTTTTATGGATTGGTTTTAGAAACTAATGATCATATTAATTCCAAGTGTGAAGATAGATCTAAAGAAGAGTGATTATGACTATATGCAGTAAGAACACTTGCATAGAATAATATTGATGATTAGGGACACATCTAATGCATGTTGGAGCCTATTTCTAACCCCTCCCTCATAGTGTAATGATCTCATTTGTACCTATTTTGTACAACATTCAAGGAAGTCCAAATAATGAAGGAAATTTTCAAGGAGCAAGTTGAAGAGTCATATGCCAAAATTGAAGATTTTCATGCCTTGGAAGGACATTTGTACAAGTATACCTTGCATGGTATATATCATACTTCATTCTTCTATAGATGTAACTCCTTTCAACTTGACACCTATTTTGGTGACTCTTGGACTTCATTATTCTTTCTTCTCTAACATTTTATAAGTATTAGCCATTTTGGCTCTTATTTCATAATTCCACACCATGTATGGTGAAGCCTTAATAGTTTAATGTGTTTGAGTAGTTTTTATGCTTTTCCAATGTGATCTAATTAACTACTAAAAACAAAGTATAAGTAGGGTTTAAGATTACATAGAGATATGGATGTTTGGTTGCATACCCTTGATCAAGCTTGATTGTGAGAAATTCTCTTTGGTTGGGGAGGAATGACTTGTAATACACCACACTTAAACAAAAAATAGGATTAAAAGAGAGATGAGTGGGCTGCCTAGTTATAAACTAGTCTCGAGAAGCAACATGCTTTCTCAAATGGATGTCAGCCCAATATTTTCAATTAAGAAATATAATAAAGATAAAAGATAAATATTATAAGATATAAACGATGTAAAAGATAATTTGATAAATATAAATGATTATGGATTATTTACAATATTAGATAAAATATACAAGATAATAGATGTAGGTATAAACAACACCAACATACAACTTAATAAAGATTATAAAAATGTAGACTATCTATGATTAAGAGATAATATAAATGGATTATTTAAGGACAAGATGTATAAATTTTTTGTTATGTTTCATTAATGGATATCAATATATTAAGAGAGATATTTTTAAAATAACATATAGTTTTAATAGATGGTAAAGATGCAAAACAAACTGTTTAAAGGGTATTTTTATAGTTTGATAGGGATCAACGATGATCCTAGAGGATCGACATTGATTCTACAAGATTGACATCAATTCAGATGAATTGATGTCAATTCTATGTAAAAGTGTTGAGCTATAAATAGACTATAACGATGGCCTATATTATTGATAAAACAATAAAAACCAAATGTAACATAGACATAGATAGACATAGAAGATAGTATATTTAAAAAATAAATAAATTTAAAGTGTAATAATATCCTATAATGCCTAAAAATTAACTTGGATAAGATGAGAGAGAAAATCCTTCAAAAACCTTTGATAAGATATCCAACAAAGGTTCCACAAGATAGCAGGTTGTTGATAAAGTCCATATGTAAACTGCAATGAGATTCTAATAACATTTTAGGTTCTAAAATTGCAGTCACCTTCCATTCTTGAGTGATGGAGCTTTGATTTGTATAAATAGATCAACATTGATCCTAACTGATTGATGTCAATTTGCCATAAATAGGTGAATTTTAATGAAAAGCCATTCTAATGGGTTGGTATATGATAAAAGAGGGTTAAAATGACTTTTGAGGTTGTTTAGGTTGTTTTAACCATGATATAAGTTTGTTAGGAGGTTTATTATGTTTTGGTTTTATTCTATGTTTAGTATTTTGATTATTTAACATATTGTGGTTAGGGATGGTAAATATTAATTAATAAGATTAATTACCATGGGTAAAAAAAGGGGGTATATACATGAAATAAACATTTCATTATAAGCTGACATTTAATTATGGAAATTTAGTTTCTTATACTTTAAGTTATATTTTTTGTATATACTTTTAGGATGTTTGAGAGTGGTTTGGGACCCCTAGGAGCTAAGATTCAAAATATATATTTTTGGAGGTTTCTACCACATTTCAGACTTAGCTTATTTTAGGATTTCAAGCTATGGTGTAGATTTATAGCATCTACATTTAGTTATTAAAGCAATAGCCTAAAACATGGAAGAATACGGTAAAGGTTATAAATAATGGCATCTAAATGATGTTGTATTTTTCCTTTTAATAATACAATTAATCTAGTTTTAAGCTAACAAATATCTTGTCTAAGTGTGGAAAATGATGAATGATGAGGTCTAGTGATTCTATCCTTGATTCTCCTTATCCTTTCATGTATAGTATAAGGAGTTCTCATTATAATGGGTCATATAGAGTGTATCTAGTGTGTTTATCCCCATTAAAATGTGGAATTTTCCTTAGACTCATCAATCTAATATTTGGTCTAGTCACCTTGAGTTATCTCATGCATATCACCTCTATCTTGAAATACTTATGTTAGACAATCTTAGGAATTTAAAGCTAGTTTATAGGTATTAAATTTTAGTGAAATAAGTATGATGATATTTTGGAAATCCTTATGGTGTATCACCCCCTTATAATAGTTTCAGCAGCTATCCCAAAGAGTTAGTGTAGGTGATAAGTAGTTCAAGGTAAATTCAGGAGCTATCCCATAAACTTATAGGTCTACTTCTAATATAGGTAAACCCACATACATATAATTATTAACATGTTACCCAAACATGGAGGAATATTGAACAACCTCCTCTAGGGTGATAGATTTAGTGATAATAGTTATAACACCCTTGATGGGACCCATTGTCCTAAAGATAACCTGTCAAGGTAAACGTTGGTCTTAACAACATTAGTTGCATATTGGTGTGCTACTTAGCATTTGGTGACTCCATTTATGGTAAAATTTGGTTGTATACCATTGTTTTGTCATAAATTTTATCTCATACTTCATGGTCCTTACTATGTCATATTCTATTAGAGTTTTCAATCCCATCAATTCACCTCTTCAACCTAATATTCTTCTTGAAGTTAAACACCCTCAGTCTATTCTTCCATTTGAAGATAAAGAGGAATTTTCTATCTAACAAGACCAAGAGAGTGAGGAAGAGCTTAAATAAAACATGGATAAGAAGGATGTGATCCTAGTCTTTAACACTGAGAATCCAATCCATAGTTATGCCTATGATGACATTCCCTTTAATGTTATAAAGAATGTTCCTATATTTAATGGTGAAGGTCATGTCACACCTAGTGAATAAATAAGGGATATCTATAATTTTTTAGTTTTCACAATGTCACTAAGGTTAATATTTTTGTTAGAATTCTTTCCATGTCCCTTGGAGGTAAATCATGTGATTGGTGTAGGACTTTTCTTAGTGGTTACATCACAACATGGGATGACTTTGGAGTGTTGATAACTTCAATATTTGAGGATGAGAGTGACCACACTTCACTCATCCACCAGCTCAATGTCATATAAATATCCCCCAAATAAACCATGCATTAATTCAATGAGAGGTTTCAAAAGACTTAGAATAGGTTGCCTCCTCCCATGAGACCACTTGCTAGCTTTATATTTCCTACATATATGAGAGCCATTGGTACTAATATTGTCATTAGGCTTTAATCCATGGGTGGTTTCACTCTTACTAAAGCATATGAACTTTTCATTAGAGATAAAAATGGTATCATCCAAGTAATAAATCTACCTCCTTAAGTGTTTATGCCTCTGCTACCTAATGTTTATATTTATATTCCAAATATTACCCAAGTTCCCAATGCAAATTCTAAGTTAAATTCTATTCCTAAGAAGGCAAATGATGCCATAGATAAATATGCACATGTCTAATGGTTATAATATCAAAATAAAAAATTCAATATGAAATAAGGTGATCATAAAAACCCCTATCCATACAATCCATAATATGTTTTATAATGTTAAAAGGGAAGAGGTCAAGGGTAGACTAATTTCAATAGGCCTACCAATGCATACAATCCTAATTCTACTTCCAACATAAGAGAGATGGTACCAGTGCATATAAATTTGATCTAAGGATAATAATGGAGACAAGGCCAATTAATTGATGTCAATTAAGATGGAGATCAGTCTCTAGTTTCTCAAGGATGAGGCACTACTCTACTATTAGCTAAAGATGAAGCCTTAATGCAAACAAGTAAAGGTTGGCAACCTCAAGGGGAAAACTTCACCAAATTATTAGTTGAAGGCACTTTTATACTCAACCAAGGAAATTATATTGTAGATAATATAAGAGGTAAAATAAAGGATCTAGGAAATCATAATAGCATGCCTACAAGTGCATCTAATCCTCCTATAAGGTAGCAAGGCATGATAGTAAATATGGTAGTTCCTAACATTCTTGCACCTTCTCCAAATCATAATGTGGTAAGGTTTTCTCAAGTTTCCTCAATTCCTAAAGTTCCAAAAAATTATTTGCCTCCAAGGACACAACAAAATGTAATTAATTATATCTTAAACATATTGGATTCATTAAAGAATGAAAATGCATCCATTTCCCTTTAGGATGTCCTTCATATGCCTAGCCAAAAAAAGCTCTTACAAAAGTATCATGTACCATCCATGATATTACTCCATCATCAAGAAATAGTCATGGTCATTTATCTCTTACCAATGGCCCCCAAAAAAATTTGGAATCATCTGTCAAAGGTGAGAAGCCTCCACCTTTATACCTCGCCCTCATAGTGGGTGATAAAATAGTACATAATTGCATAGTTAATAGTGAATCCTCTACATCAATGATGTCCAAAGTTGTATATAATAAATTGGGCATAAAATATGAACCAAATTACAAAGGATTGCTTTAGTTATATGTTAAAATTTCCAAGACAATAGGATTGATCAAAGTTTTGAAACTTTTTCTCCATGACTATCTTAGTTTCCCTATCTTCCAAGACATTTTTTTTGTTAACTTGCCTACACATTTTGAAATATTCCTTTCAAGAGATTTTATAGTTAAGATAGGTCACTAAATCCCAATTGATTGGTCTTTCCTAGCCTTCAATACAAGATATGGAACCAAGGTGATCATAAGAACTTAGCTACATTCTAAATTCCACATTGAGCCTTAAGTTGAATTAAGTTCTAATCTCAATTGTGTGATCAATGAGAAAAAAGAGTCTAATGTTGATGATTGTGATTATTCCAAGATTGAAGGTATATCTAACTTGTTTCTAGATGATTATGGTGTAGATACTTATGAAAATGATCCATATGCATACTTTGAGAAAACTAACCTTAGTACCTATATCATCTATGAAGAAGCATTTGAGAAAGCTAAGGTAAGTGTTAAACATTATTTCTAAAAATATTTTGAGAATAACTACTTGATTCATGTATCATGATGATACATTGAAGATCCTGATAGATCACCATAATGAGATGGAAGATGTCTTTCTACTTGCAATTAATGAAGCTACCCTTGATGATGACATTCATGAGGGAGAGGAAGATGACTTATGGCAAAGGTTCAATGCCATATGTAAATAATTTGATTAGATAGGTGATTCCCCTTCTCCTTAAAAATATTTCATATCTAATATTAAGTTTTCTAATGAGACTAATGAGCACGTTGTTGAATGCCTTGCTAAGCATAAAAGTGAATGTCATACTACTATTCAAGAGGTTGCAGTCTTAGATAAGCTTAGTGAATTAAAGATAGATGTGTTTTTGATTAATGAATATATCATACCTAAATCTAAGGTAGAATCACATTTAGAGTTTTTGGAACATGGTGAAGAGGAACTTGACTATCATACACATTAAGTATATTCTACCCAAGATGTTAGAAAGATTGAGGCAACTATCATCCCTTCTAGTCTATAGTTTGAGAAGTGTATATTAGATGTGAAAAAAACCAATCAAGTTTCAGCTCCAATAAATTTAATTGGAAGGAAAGAGAGATAATTAATGAGAGCTAAAGGTAATCCACTTGCAGGCATAAGAAAACATAAAGATGGTAAGCTTATTGACTATCTACCTAGTCAAGTGATTGATGATGAGCATGCTTCACATTACAAGCTGATTTAATAGAGTGAAAAAGATGAAATAGGAAAAAAAATTTACCCTATTTTAATCATGCTAAGATATTTTTCACCTCAAGAGTGAGGAATTGTAGATACTAGGTTAGGTGTGTGTCTTTGTTTTGGTTATGTGTGTGTGTTCCATAAGTGTTCTAAAAAACACATGTTTATTTCCTTTGGTGTGTCTTTTTTTTTTTGTCCTATATTATTGTTTAGTGTGGTATAAAATTCAATTTAGTGTTAATATTATGTATAGGTGACTTGATGTCCCAATGGATAGGACTAGGCTACTAGTCTTGGTATAACAAGCATATCATCTCTAGGAAATCACCAAGAATGTTGGCTATTTTGACCACAAGTTAAAAATTGATATATGGGTATATTATAGGGTTAAATTGTGTGTCATGGTCAATTTTATTTCATTTAATGATATTTTAACCTTGGTCATAGTCAAATATTGTCTTAGGTCCTTTTATGTCACTTAAGGGGCATATTTGAGCCATTTATGAAGGTTGTATAATTTTATATGGTATATAAGAGTTATAAAGTATATTTAAATGTATAATATTTTATTTCCTATCATTCATGATATTAATAACTAAAAAAATTAAAGGTTCTTAAATGAAATAAAGAAAATAGTTGAAAGAAAGGGAGTTTTGCTAGTTGTACAGCCTATAAAGGAGTGTGGAAAGTGTGGAAAGGTTGTAGAATGACTATTTAAACTCCTTGAGTTAATTTAAATTATTTATCATATTTTTAATTCCCAAAAAATTTCTAAAATTATTCTACTCCTCCATCACTCTACTAGACATGCAAAATTGGTCAACATGTTTCTTTATGGTATAACAATATGAGAGGTTCCAGGTCAAATTATCTTGGTGGTAGATATTAGAATTGTTATAATTAATTTTCATGGTATAATTTAAAATATTATTTTCATATACTTTATGAACTATCCTGTAGAAGTTGATTATCTCATTTTGTATGCTAATCCCCACACCCTATATATTTTCTTCTTGTTTGAGTTGGTCTGTGCAAATAACTTGTTGAAATAGATTTGAGAGGATGTGTAATTACTTATTTAATCTATTTAATATTTTTTTCCATGTTTGTACATGATTTAATGAGCTCAAACTTCTCATGTTGTAGGTTGAGTATACTAGTGGAACTACATGAATGATCATCAACTACAGAGGTTATCATTTCATATAGTGGTTTCAAGTAAATATAAATTTATTATTTATGTTGCTTAGAATTTATTTAAATCACATTCATTTCAAGATTCATTTCTCAAAGTCATGTAATGGTCAAGAGTGCAGTCATGTTTAACACAATCAAGTTTCTTGCATGTATTCAACTGAGTCATGTGTATGAAAGTTTCCAAACATCTATGGATATGTAATGAAGAGTATAATAGGTGTTTAACATATTATTATAATGTTATCAATAAATATAAGCTTCCCTAAGTGATATATGTTTAACTATGATAACTAGTTCAAGTTACACACACAGTCCTATACCATTAATGGACACCTATATGTGCCATATATGAGGCTAAACATGTTAATATAGAGCATTTAACTTGTTTGAATAAATTCAAGGTGAAGAGGATCTATTTAGAGACCTTGAAAAGGTATAAAAATGGTTATAATGCCACATACTATGCATAATATCTCTATCTCATCTTCACTACCCTTGTCTGCTATTATGTGCACACCTACAGTTTGCCACAAATGTCTAATCATTTAGAGTAAATAGTTTAGATAAGTTTTGAGATCCTCATAGACATTGAGGAGTTGGAAAATGTCATGATAATCATGTTTGAATCCATATGGTGGCAGGCAAGTTTGAAAATTCATGTTCAAAGTGGAGAAGTTTGTCTTAAGGACATGTTACCTTAAAATCTCCAAAATAGAGCCTTGACCATTTTTGGTGCTACCATATAATAGTGTAATAGGGAGTCTAGATGAATGTTAATGCAACCCTATTGTATCGTTCATGTAAGGGTAACACCTTGTAAAGGGAGGTTGATGTTTGACTCCAATAAGTGATTTAGAGGAAGCTCCTAATTCATATATTCTTTCATTTCACTCTTTTAGTGTTTTCTACTAGATTTTAAACATCCAAGTGACTTACAATCTAAGGTAGAATGTTAAGAGCATATAACCATACGAAGTGATTTTATTAAGTTGAGAGTCACACTAGTGTTTCAAAGGATATAAAAAAGGGTTGAATTTCAAGGTCTTGACCTACTTGGTCACCTATAGGTGTACTCTTTCTTCTAAAGAGGCCACCTATAGCCTGACTTTAGGCACTTATAGTCTCATAAGATGAACCTTAATGATTAAAATCTTAAAATTAGTTAAAATAAGATGTAAATACCTCCAAATACCTCAAAAGAGTCCTATATTGTGTGGCATAGATTTAAAATATTGAATATGCATCTATAGGACCTCTATTGCTATAAATATGGTCAACTATAGTTGATTATAGTATGACCATGATATAAAATTGATTGTCTTGAAGATGGCCTAGCATAAATATGATGAAAATAAGTATAAATTATGGTGATATGGAATTGATTATTTTATAAATATATGGGTCATGGTATATAAATACTAAGACAAAAGATCCTCCTACATGTATACTAGTTTCTTGAGCAAGAAACATATAATATAGTCATAGTATGTCAACCTTGTTAAGAGAAAATTATACCTTGAAGAGTTTGGAAAGGTTTTTTATGATAAAAATTCTTGAAGTTCCTCTAAAGTGGTGATATACATTTCATGAGACAATGATGCAATGAAAATAGGGCATGGAAGGGTTCTTAAGGACAACCTATAGTCAACACACAAAATATTACACATGGTCAGTGAGTTTAAGTAAGTCTACCTTGGAGTTTTGAATAATTGGGGATTTTATTGATGTGAACCAACCCTAAAACTTATTAAAAAAGGTACGCATCACTTAATTAATCCTATCCTACATCTATTTTGTCTAAGGCAATAGGGGAAGTGCCCTTTGCTCTATCTTAGATAGAGGGCACTCTTAGAGAGATAAAAAAATATAAGGTTAGTAAAAAATGATAAGAAGGTAGGTTGATATCAGTGGAAACCTTGTAAAATGGTATGGTGAGTTGTTAAAGACATGAAAATGCATGATTAAAGTTTCATAGGTGTTGTAAACCCCTAAGCAATGAAACACAATTAAGTTATTTAGGTCTAGTTTAGCCCTAAAGTCCTATTGGAGGGCCAATACCATTTCTAAGGCTAGGTGTACATTAAAAAACATTGTAACATGGACATGGGGATATATAATATGTTTTTGAAGATTTATTTATAGATAAATCCATGAATGAGTCATTTCTTGGCTTAGGATTATGATAGGGTATGTAGAATGTGAAGGAGAGATACAAAGGCTATCTTTGAAAGCTCATACTTGTATGGATGTCCAGCATGGAGACCTAAATAGATATGATATGTTGGATAATGTCATAAACAAGGTTTTAGTGGAATTTGTTTGGGGTTTGGATGTCAAAAATTTATAAACAATCCTTAGAGGTTAAAACTACCTAAAACCCTCTAAAACCCTTGATTATGACCTAATTGAAAAGATGAATAAGGATAGGCATCCAAATGAGATAGTTTGGGTAGGAAAATAATTTTAACTTGCATAGGAATCGCTACGACTCTTTCCCATAAAGTTGATTTCTACCCTACTTGTATGAATAGGGTATAAAACTAGTTTTCTTGTCATTTTTTGGTGTTTTTTAGGTACATAAAGGTTTTAAAATGTGATCATAACTTTATGAGGTATAATAGTACCTAATATAAATCCTCATACTAATTTATTGATTTAGGATAACTCACAAGTATCTTAGGTAACACCTTCATCTCAGTTAGTCTGAACTAGCATAGTGAATAAAGAGTGATCACCAAGTGAGAAGGTGATAACTCTAATGGATATAGAGACTTGAGGACCCTTTAAAGTATCATACCCTCCATTTTATGTATTGGTTTGAGAAAATAATGATCATCTTAGTTCCAAGTGTGAAGATAGGTGTAAAAAAGAGTGATTATGACTTCAAGTAGTGATAAAACTTGGCCAAAATAATATTGATGAATAGAGACACATCCAATTCATGTTGGATACTATTTATAATCCCTCCCTCATAATTAAACGATCTCATATATCTCTAATATATTTTGAGTGTTCAATGAAGTTCAAATGATAAAGACAATTTTTAAGGAGTATGTTGAAGAGCCATATGCTAGAATTGAAGAGTTTCATGCTTTAGAGGGACATTTATCCAATTAGACCTTGAATTGTCTATCTCATAATTCATTCTTATTCATATTCAACTCCTCTCAACTTGACACTTGTTTTGGTGACTCTTGGAATTCGTTCTTCTCTCTCTTCTCTCACATTCTATAAGTACTAGCCATTTTGGCTCTTATTTCAAATTTCACATGTATGACAAAGAACTATTGGTTTGATTTTGTAATTTGCCTTTGAATAATACAATAAATATATTTTTGAGATCATAAACATATTTTATAATTTTTCAAAGTGATGATTGGTTAGTTCTAGTATTTTATCCTTACTTTTCCTTATCCTTTCATGTCCAGTACAAAGAGTTCTCATTTTGATAGGTCATATAGATTGTATCTAGTGTGTTTATATCCCTTAAAGTTTTTAAGTGTACATTGATTCATAAATATAATATTTAGTCTACTTACCTTTATATGTCTCATGTGTATCACCTTTATATTTAAATACTTATATTAGAACATCTTAGGACTTTGAAGCCGATTTGTAGGTCTTATTTCTTAGTGAAATAAGTATGATGATCTTATGGAAATAACTATGGTGTACCACCACCTTATATTAGTTTCCTTCCATGCATATTTATACCCATTTTCCCATAAAAAAATAGTTTGTGTAGGTGAGAAGCACTTCAAGGTAAATTTAGGGAGCTAGTTGTTAAACCTAGAGGTCTACTTCTACTATAGGTAAACCCACATAACTAGAATTATTACCATGTTTACCAAATCTTGAGGAGGCTTAAATAACCTCCTATAGGGTGAAATATTTGGTGAAAATAATAATTCCATAAGATATCCTTTTATTCTATGATTTGTGCCAATTCATAGAGAGTGATATTAGTCTTGATCCTTTTCATATCCTCAACAATGTTATATCCTCCCTTGTTCTATTCTCATCTATGCTGAGGATGCTCATTCCACTTTATGGGAGGAAGATTATTATTATCCTTAGGATTTAGTGGAATAATTTCATTATTAGGATAAGTAGAAGAGGTTAGAGGTTGTATGTTCATCATATTGTAATTGTTCATATTGAACTGCCAAAATTCTTGTGCTTCATCATAATTATCCTTTGGAATGTGTTCATCCTGACTAGGAAAGGGAAACTTAAAAGTTTCAAATACCATATCTAAACTTGAGGGGCCAAATTCATGAGGGGGATCTAGGGGATTCATCATTTGATCTAACTTGAGAATTTCCCTTTGGAAGATTTCAAATGTTGCATAAAACTCCATATAATCTAATTCCCCATGTTGTGATGTTTTATGATCTCTACACCAATTAGAAAAATCTATCTCCATGGTGTTGATTTATGGTATCTTAATGGACGGTTGTTGTTCTACATTATTGGTGGGTCTATTGAAAGGATTGTTATATCTTGGGAAGATAGAATTTGTTTTAGTTATGACTAGTGGTATTACTTCTACTTTTCTACATATTCAAGAAGTTATTGCTCAACTTTTGGACCATTATTTATATAGAATCCAATTCATATTTGGTGGAGTCCACACCCTAAGAAACTACCATGTTAGAATGATTCATATGTTGATTTTTTTGTTGGCCATTCCTTTGTGCTTGATTGTTCAGGAAACCATAATGTTGATTAGTTATTTATTGTGTCATGGGAGGTATAGTGTACAACTTATTTTGATTGAATTTAGGGACATTATAATTAACATGAAAAATTGGATTCAAATATGGAACATCATTATTTAATGTTTATCCTCTTAGATTTTTAGGATTGAGATATGGATTGAGTTCCTTTTCAATGTTGATAGCCTCTTCATATGCCAAAGCTAAAGTATTGGTAATAGTAGCTCTCCTCAAAAATAATATAGCTAAATTTAATCCTTGCAAACTTTTTTTGAAATTGGTTGAGGCTTATTGTAAAATTTAGTAAAATGGACCTAACTACCAACTTCCTGGTGCCATCCCATGCATGTTTTAACTCTAGTTCATTCAAAATATTTAGTGTTTATTTCTTTTGCTCAATGATCTTCATGAATAAAGTGTTAGAAATATTTTTCCATTCCCATGCTTCTTATGTCTTGATGATCACTATATTCAATGCATTTGTTTCCTCTAGAGTGACATCAAATTTAGATGGTTGAATGCCTATTAAGAGTATACAAACCAAAATATTCAGCTTGTTCTCATCTTCCTTGAGAAACTTAAATAATTTAGTTATTCTAGTTGCTTAGGGAGCCAATTTTCCCTCAAATAATTAATAGTATCTAATATCTCATATAACCTCAATATTGCATTCTAGACATCTTGTTATATTTTAGAGGGAACATGAATCACTTATTGTTGTTCCCTAAGTGTCTCTAATTCTTATTTTAACTCTTTTATTACCTTCTTAGTGACCTCATGAATGCTATAAATGCTTTGGTTTGGTATCCATATATAAATTAAAGTACCCAATGAAATGGGGTTGACCCTTATTTCTATCTTGTCTCTTTGAAAGAGAATAGATCTACTCTGTTTTCAAAAATTAAGCTTTGACCAATCTCGTCTTCTATCTTCCTCTTCCTCACCCTTTGCACATAACCAATATAATTATTAAATACTGATTTGATAGTGGGCAACTCGTTTATCTTTAATTTTTTCCTCTTAAAATATGATGCTCCTAATTCCTTGGCCCAGTTTAGAAGGGTCAACTTTGATGGGTATAATAAATGTGTTTCCATTTGGGTGTCTTATGTAGGCTCAATCTTAGGAGTTTTTCTAGAATTAAAGACCATATTATTTTAGAGAATCCTACATTAGCTATATGTGGCATTTGATAGACAATGTATATCAATTTCTTTTTTGGAGATATCTTGATGGACACCACTATTATGGTTTATATTGCTTTTGAGGAGGGCATTGGTGAGCTCAATTGAGTAGAAGATGTTAACATTTGAGTGTTGGAATAACTAGTAGTAGTATAAGTAGAGGTGGAGACCAAAAGAGTGAGTGTATTAACACTTGTGGAAATAGGCCCAGAAGGATACAATGACATAGTAGAAAAAGAAGAGATAATTAGCAAAGAAAAAGAAGAGACAACTAGTAATGAAATAATAAGAGAATGGTCTAAGATAGTATTAGATGGAACACCCTTACTTGATTGGTCACCCTTAATGGGTGCCTTTCCTTTCAGACATTGTAATATTATAACCTTATCTTGTTATAGTTCTTCATCCACCTCATGGATCAACTCAACTTCAATCAAAGGTTATGCTTGCTCACTTAGACCCTTTGTGGATTGGGCCTGAGGCCTTCCTACCTTAGATTTTACTTTATAACATATTTTGGTCTTTTCAGCCTAAAGAATAGCCACTTGTTGGGTAGGAAGAGGGAGTGTCATGATATATGTTATGGTTACTAGAACTACAATAGTAGGTGTAAGGTCTTATTCATCAAAGGACTCTAAATAAATAATATCCTTTTCTCTCCAAATAGTGATATATTTTGTCTAGATTGATTCTTTTACTTATTCTTATTTTATTTTCCTCAATTCAACCTAAACTTGAGGAATTTACTCTCCCATTTGTACTAAAGAAACTGATGTCTCCCCTTCACCTTGCCCTTACTCTATGGTTGTCATCATAGTGGGTGGATTTTATGGGTCCTAGATCTAATCTTTTTATTACTAGAAGTATACGTGGTTTCATAAATCTGAATATATCCATTCCCCTGGTAGTGAGATTCTAAATTTTTATTGTCCAAGTGTGAGGTAAGGATCTACTTAGATTACCTTGAGCAAGTCCTCTCTTACACCAATAGTCATATCCCTTTCCTTGACATCTACATCATATTTAGTGTTGATAAAGAGGAATTCATGGTCATAGGGATCATACTTTTAGGGAATACCTAGATTATGGACATGTTTTTACACTTTCCCATGGGGGTACCAATCCCTATGGGGTAAGGTAGCTAATGCATATGTCTTTCTAAAACCACTAGAATCTTTAAAGTGTCTATAATAAGTGTAACACATTCTCCCAATTATGATATGGAAACCATGAAAGGTGTTATTATTACTCTTAGTGATGTCTTCATCAATCCCATTCCATATTTGATAGGAAATTTCATGTTTAACTACTTTATCTAGGATATATTAAGGAGGTGAAGAGGATCAACTGTGTGTCCAATGACCATTATAATAGTGTAGTCTATATAGAACTAGTAATTGTCCAAATATATGACTATTTTGGTGATGTTCATAGATATTATTTCCATAGGTTCACCATATACCACCCTCAAAACTTGAGTATACAAATCTTCCACAATTCTTGATATGTTCCTCATATAAACATAAATATGGATAAATGAGTAGACACCACAAATTATGTTTTTGATGTATTTAGGATGTGGATCCCAAAAATCCCCATTATGTATATACATACATACATACATATATATATATATATATATACATACATATATATATATATACATACATATATATATATATATACATACATATATATATATATATACATACATCTATATATATACATATATATATATACATATATATATATATATATACATATATATATATATACATACATACATACATATATATATATATATATATATATATATATATATATATATATATATATATATATATATATATCTGTGTGTGTGTGTGTGTGTGTTGCCCATTATTTCATCTAGCAGGTAATACATCATATAAAAATTTCCACCTTGATGCCTTCTTTCCTTTTAAAACATCAATTCTTACAAGTGGGCACTAATAACCACCCCTAACGTAAAAGTGCATTCTGAGTTAATCAATAGGTCAAGCAGTGGTACCCAATTCAAATTAAGGAAGTGGATGCTTCGGTGGATAAATAGATAGTTTAGTAGTGCCATACTAATGTGGATTCCCATCTAGAATCTAGTAATGGACATAATATTTTTGGTGGCTTCTTTGAGCAAGGTCTATCTAAGGAGAAGCTATTTACTCACTGCTTGTTATATATTTTTGCTCTTCCTCCAACTATCTATGCTATGCAAATTAAAGGTAGTTTATGAGATGGGTAGGCATAAGTACCTTTGGAATGATTTATTAGATAATTAGGAGATGATGGTGTTATAATTGGCATATTGTAGGAACCCATCATTTATAATCCTCTTTTCAAAGAATGAATCTCTTAATAGGTCGATGCATGGCATGAGCTCTCATTTGGTAGCTACATAATGTACTGCTTGTAATTTTAAAGGTAATAGGTTAGTTGTGACTTATTTATCTTATATGGATATGTTTTTCTTGCAAGTGATAGGTTGACACTGTCTATGACCTCCTACAAAGCTAAGCAAATAGTATAGATATTGTTGAGTATTAAGGCATAAAAAATTATAACCATGTATTATGTTTAGTCCTTGATGGAGAATATAAATGGTGATTGGGATCCCTTATATTCTCTATATTAAGAATCCATTGTTTGTTTTTAGTGCTAGTATATTTAGAGATCTTAGTAACGATGTCTTGGCAGTTTGTTACATGAATTATAACTTGTTTGAATGCAACTAGGGATTTGAATTTGT
Source organism: Torreya grandis (assembly GCA_037957365.1). NCBI lineage: Eukaryota > Viridiplantae > Streptophyta > Pinopsida > Cupressales > Taxaceae > Torreya > Torreya grandis. The sequence goes on along the minus strand of JARHVA010001039.1, from coordinate 1,686,071 downwards.
AGAAGGTAATATATGCTCGATCTTGATGATATTAAATGGATTTGAAATTGGTTACTAGCTTGAGGTTATATCCTTTTATAATTCATGTTTAGTTCATACTCCATTAACCACTAATGTCTACAAGCTTGTCACCTTAATTTAATTTAAACATGACCACCTAGGCCTAGTGTGCATGCCACATAGGATTTTTTCTTATTTAAGGGTGTCATGATGCTATTATTTTTGTCACTTGTAAATATATGGTTTATTTAGGAGTTGGTTCTTGTGTTTGGGCTGAGTCATTCAATTTTATGAGCCAAGAGTTTTGAATAAAAGACCTGAAATACGTAAATGTTCTTCTAGAAGATTCTTGAAACCTCTCTTGAAAGCCAAAATGTTGAATAATTTCCCTGAAGACCAATTTGTCATTCAAGAGGACTTGTCAAAGAAAGTTTCTAAAGGTGTGAGTTTTGATCAAATTTTTCTAAATGAAAACTGCCAAAGAGAAAGTTCATAAAGGTGTGATTTTTGACCAAAAGTTTCTGAATGAAAGATGTTGAAGAGAAAGTTACTGAAGACCAAATGTTTCCAAAGATCAAAATATTCCTAAAGACCAGATTTTATCAAAATAAATTTATCAAAGTGAAAGTTTCCGACCAAAAGGATTTGAAGAATATTTTATCAACACAAAGTTTCCAACTAAAAAGTTCTTAAATAAAATATTTTGACTAAAAGTTGCCAACCAAAAAGTTACCAAAGACCAAAATTTTGAAGACTAAAATTTCCATAATGTTGAATAAGTGATCCTAAATAATAAATTTGAATAAGTAAATATGAATAAGTAAATCCAAATACATGTCATACATAGTAATCTTCCATAATTTTCATTAATATATTAGTTACAAAAGGTCATTCTAATGAAAATGGGTTGTAACAAAGGTTATTTAATACCAAATATCCTTAGCTTTCCATAGATAATTAAATAGGATAAACATGTATGTACATCCATATAACTAATAAGACTTCTAAAAGCAAAGGGGTCCCTAATTTTCCATCAAAAAATACAAGTGAGGTGTGTTGAATACAATAGTTCCCATTGTATAGATTAAGTGAGAGGACTTGAAACACCTTCTCAAGGTGATAAGTTTATCTAGACAATTGATTAAATAGATATTATAGACTTAGGTGATTTTTATTTAAAATAAAATGATAACCAAGAAAGAAGTTTCACCAACCTAAAAAATCATGAATGATAGTTTCAAATTCCATATCATTTGTAGGATATCCTCACTTGTAATATTTTATTTTTTGAGACTCATATGCTATCACTTTGCCTTCCTATATGAGTAAAACTCCTAATCCTTCCTTTGACACATTAGTGAATATAAAAAATCTTGAATAGGGTTAGGCATATCCAAAATTATTTCAATAATGAGTTTCTCTTTCAATAACTAAAAATCTTCTTCACACTTTTCCATTCAAGAAAAATTCTTCCCTTTATTTTGAAGTGAAGTGATGGGATTCATAATGAAAGAGAAATTCTCAATAAAGTGTCTATATTAGCCTACCAATCCCATGAAATTGTGGACCTTTAAAACATTGGTATGTGCTAGCCATTATAGGATGGCTTGAATCTTGGAGGGATATATAGAGATTCCTTCTCCATAGATAATATGCCCAAGGTATTGTACCTTAAACTATGGAAATACACACTTCTCTAAGTTTCCAAAAATTTGGTTTCCTCTTAAAAACTGTAGGACTTACCTTAAATGGTTCTCATGCTCTCTTTCATGTTGTGAATAAATCATAATGTCATCCAAAAAAAATAATATGAATTAATCTAGGAAGGTGAAAACACATCATTTATAAGACTCATGAACACTTCTAGAGTGTTTATCAACCCAAAAAGGAAATTTGTGAATTCATAATGCCCATAACATGTCCAAAACATAGTCTTATGAATATTAGGTTCTATAATACATAGTTTCATGGTATCTAAACTTCATATAAATATTTGATAACACCTTTTATTCTTGCATCTAATCAAATAAATCATAAATATTATGTAATGGATAATGACTATCAATCATCAACTTATTCAATTGGTGGTAATCCACACATAGATAAAGGGATCCATCCTTCTTTACAAATATGATTGGTGCTCCCCATAGGGACACATTAAGACAAATCATACCTTTCTCAAGGATTTTTTTAAGCTACATATTGAGTTCACACAAATTAGGTATGGTCATCCAATAAGATTCCTTTGATATGGGTTCATCCCCAAGCACTAAATCAATATGAAAGTCAATTTATTGTATAGGAGGCATACCTGGTAATCCATCAAGAAATACATTAGGAAATTACCATAGAACAAGATGATCATCTAGAGAATCCTTTTATGACTCACCCATCCTATCACTCACCATGATAGTAAACATATGGAAACCCTTCATAAATATCCTTGTAAGCTACATTATAGTGATCTTGTGAAGTGAAATATGTTTTTTGACTCTATATATCACCATAGAAGTCCCAAGGTCATCCTCACATTCAATAAACTTTTCATAGCAATTCAATTTGGATTTATAAGTTGAAAGGCAATTCATTCCCAATATAATGCAATAGGTGATAAATGGAATTATGAGTACGTTCATGGTAGTGGAAAAGACACCTAGATATAAAACACAACTACTCATTAAGGAGATAATGGACACCTTGGCCCCCAAGACCAACTCTACTACCCAACTCTCTAACTACTTGATAGTCAGTAGCTCACAATGGTCCATGATGGAAGGTGAAATAAAGGAGTATAAATCTCTTTAATCAACCAAAAATAGAATTTAAATTATTTCTATCATACCTATGGTCTCCATGATTGTGGTTTGGTGATTAGCTTGGTGGTCATCCACTATTGCATAAATTATATGAAATTTGACCTATATCACCCACTATTTACTCTGATACTGAGGCCTTTTTATCACTGGTGATTGATGTTACAAGAGGATAATCTCTTATAAAATTATAAAAATATCCACATGTGAAGTAATCACCCTTCCACTAGTCTCACTCTAAGGGGGATCCAGTTATTCTAGGTCCAAAATAAATAGTTCAACCTAAAGATCTTGTATGTAATGGGAAATACATTAGAACTACAAATCAATCATAAATTAGAGAAGATAGATTTTACTTTCACTTCTAATATGGGATACATTTGATAATTAGGGTCATGAACAATATAGATCTAATAAACCTAATTAAAGGATATCTTACCATAATAATATCACTAGTGAGTGTTCCAAATCTTCTAATTAATCAAAACTATGCAATAACCCTAACTAGATTTTATGTTTTCATATTCATTAAACTAATAACAAGAAAAGAAAAATCTAATTTAGTGCTCACGAAAGTTTGTGTCACAAAGTGAGAGTAATAAACACTAAAATTAAACATGTATAGAAGACATATACTCATGTCAATGTATACAAAATCTTAATTCTTAGAAGAGAACTACAAATTAATATCTATCTACTCTTGTAAAGGAAGAAAAAAGTTAAGAATACTTACCTTTGAATACAAACCCATCAATCCTCAATCTATCCCTTGGCCATAGTGCTTCACAAGAGGTTTTTTTGGTATGTAAGGATGACAAGGATAAATCATCTCTAGGATACATAACCTACCAATGCTTCCAAAATATTTATCCACAAGATAAGATCTATATCTCTAAAGAAAGTATAAAACCCTAATATTTTTCTCAAGTAGAATGGTGGATAGGACGATGCACAATATATCTTAATTATTATTATCTTTTCTTATAAATGGAAAAATTAATGTGTTTATATAGGTGGATATAACCCTAAACCCTTCCAAAAGTTTTGGCTAACAAGTTCAACCTAGTTTTGAAATTGATAAAAAAAACTAATTAGATATTGAACTATGTCAGCCATGGCTAGCTTAGTTCTTTGTTAGCTTTTGTAAATAACAATATAGGGTCGATGTGGATGAAATAGTCATGTAAACTAAAAAAATGAGTTTAGGTTAGTAAAATTTCTAATGAGGGTGGTAAATGACTAGAGGAAGGTGAAAAATAGGAGGCAAAGCTTAGGGGAATGGTTTTTATGAGACAAGTGTGTAGATAACAAGTGGAAAAAGGGATAAAAATACTAAAAAGCACTAATGGTCTACCCACCCCTTTCTTGGTTTACCCCATAAGGTGTACACTCAAAGAGATTGAGACTCGATGGATTACTACAAGATAAAGAGCATCAATCATTCATAAGTTTAAAATTATTATGTGTATACATATGCCACACTTGAATCTCATCATGTATCACATAAGTGCAACATGGGATGGTACTTCAAGAAAAGAACATAGAAACACATAATGTTGAAGATGAATAAAGTTCAATAAAGATTGAATAAGATAACTAAAAATACATAATTTAAAAACACACACTTTTGCTTACCTTAGTGTAGTAGATAAACAAAGAGATGTGATAAATGTGAAGGTGTCCAATGTGAGTAACATTAGGCAAACCTGTAGAGATTATCAAAAAAGAGAAAAAAATAAATATTTTTGTAACATACACATATAAAAGCTAAAAATATTCTCTGACATCAATATTTTAGAACATTTTATGATTTGGAGAAAGAGTTAGGAGAGACAAAGATATGAGTAAAATAATAAATTAGATGATAAATATTGAAGGGTAGAAGATCATAGGACCAATGGTATTACTAAGTGTATGGATATATGAGAGGCTCTTGATGTCTCAACAAATTGGGTTACCCCATATGGTTGATGATAGTTTACCTCAGGTTTCTAGATGAAGATAAAACCAAGTAGCATAGGCCATGCCTAATTTATTAACACTATAGATAGTCACATGAGGATAAATCGTTTGGTATCTCTATTTGCATATTAATAGATTTCCAATATGTGGGTGATCATGGTGTCAAGGCTAGCTCAAGAGTAGATCATAGGCCACTATACCTAGTGGGTAGAGCTATAAACAATGGCACACTTACTAGGATAGTTTGGAATCCCACACCCAGTGGATCTTATAGTAGTGCCAAAATTTTGGGCATGACATGCAAGATATCTAAGGGGGATAAGAGGAGGAGGAACACTAGTTGAGAGACCATAGTTCATACTACAATGTGTGAGACCATGGAATGGTCAAGCACAATAGCTAATAGGAGAGGGAATAGATGTGGATGTAGGGGCCCAATCAGTATCATAATAGACAATTTGACCTAATATTACTCTTATTTCTATTAAAAACCTTTATTTGTGCCATTTTTGTAGTAGGTAGTCTATCATCATAGTTATTCTTTCCATTGGATGGATCCATTATAAGTCTACCTCATCCAAGAGGTTTGGTTCCTATTTTAGAGTGAAGTGAAAATGTTTAACAATTTAAGATCTATAGCCACCAACATCTTATACTTTAGTTATTCATTGATCTAATTTCATCAATGCACCTCTTAGATAATCATAGTGGCATTGAACTTATCAATGAATTGGTGGATTATTTTTGCCACCAAATTAATTAATGTGATTCCAACCTTGACCTCATTAAACTTAGTTAGATCAACATAGGTGTATCAACATTCATCTTGATCCTCATCAGGTTTTTGGTCCTCAATGGTGCCAATAGGCAATTAAAATATTATTTCATCCATGTACATATCTAAGGAAAAATGCATTTTCCTTTGCATTTACATCATCATACTATCTGGGTCCATGGCATCCCACATAAATAGGTTCACATCTACAATCTCCTACTATTTTTTTTCTCACACTCATCCCATTGGTTTCTTCCTCTAGTTATAACAACTCATTTCCTTCTAGGGATCACTCAATATCTTATTTGACAAGTTTTCATTATATCTTATCTGACCTCACCTTTTATGATGTTTTGATCTTAAGAACTTAAGGTCTATGGCTACTATTTCACTTGACTTATTCTATATTCATGTTCAAATTGCCTTATCCATTTTTATTTGAACCATTATGGGTGTTGAAAAACTATTAATCATCTATAACATAATTAATTTGGATAAATTTTGATTCTCCTCCGCCAAACTCAGCAGGTATATTGTATTCTATATTTTAGCCACATGCTTAGTTTTTCCAACCATAATTATTTAAATTTCTACCTAGGTTTTTAGTTCCATCTCAACTCTTATCTTGTAGGTTCATCCTTAAGTTATACATGATCTATATATTTACATTGCCTAATCTTTGTGCACTATTTTTACCTCAACATGTGGTTTTTATTATTCATTTACACCATTCCCTACACCTTTCTTGGTATACACTTATGCATCCTTATATTGGAGTGGCTCAGCTAAGTGTTTCTTAGATAGGGGTTACTCACAAGGTGGTGAATTAGTTGTTCACACCCTCCAAATTTCCATGGTAATGTTATCTTATTTACAATTGGTGAGTTTAAGATCTTAAAATATAGTCTCCTTCACCTCCATATTTTTCTTCTTGTACTTCTTGGAGTTTCTAGCTCAATTATAACATTAGGTCTTTATGTTCTTGACCATCCCTCCTTGATTATCATATTTTGTAAGTGTTAAAAATTATGCAAAGGGTATTTTATTGTTATCTCTTGGTGATGATCAATGGTTTTATTTTCATCCAAGTCCTCATCATATTATGGCATATCCTTTCTTGGATAGACCAATATAATCCTCATGATTTTCTAGTTTCTTTCTACTCTTGTGAAATCTATAGAAACATGAGGTGAACTTGATATTTATCAAAATAATTATATAAATAATTTGGTACTAAAGTAAAAGCTCACATTAATCAACCTAGATATGTCACCATCTACCAACCAGATCCTAGCAAAACTCTATTGTTTCATGATATAAAAAATTATGCATCTTTGGAATGAACTATGACTTGGGATGCACCACTCATTCTTGAAATCCATGACCATGTTATTGAACCATATTTCAATTTGGCCTTCTAATACTTATTTGAGATAGCATTACATAGGGGTGTATGGTATCTTTTATCTTTTGACCTATCCTCCAAGGGTAAACACCATATCTTGTCACCATAACCCTATCATATTCTAATTTTATTTAACACTATAAATATTATTATGGCACTACATATTAAGGTCTCACCTATCTAGTTTGATTTTTATATTCCATCAATGATGAAATATGTAATCTATTTGGACTTCTTAAATATGGTTACTCATGCCATTTGGTGTGAAATTTATAAAAAATAGTTGTTGATCTTAGTCCATATACTAGTTGCTACTGGATTCATGCTCACAAGTCACATTTTTACCCTTGTGAAATTAATAATTTTATCTATAGTAAAACTAAAATTTGTGTTCTTATAATATAGTAGCTAAGCAGTCTTATCTACCTCAGCTAAATTGGAAAGTGTTAGTTTGATGTTATTTCCTAAGGAGGTAAGTTGAACATATTTTTTGATGCATGCCAAAGAGATATTCATGTTTCACCCATAAAAATAAAACTTGACCTCATGAAAATGGAACAAGAGGAATTACACCAAGATATTCATATTTATAAAATAAGGGATCTCAAATAATTAGATCATTCCAATGTATTTTAATGATTATTCAACCATTATGTCAAACAATTTTACATAGTCTATAGTCTTCTTGCCAGTGTCCACTATGTAATCATTCTTCATTTTGGTCTCAATTTTTCCTCCTCATTGGTTATAGTTATTAAATTCAAATTACATGAACTAGGATTCCCATTCATCACCCTATGGTATTGAGATTGGGTATTGCATGTTGAAACATTTTAGTATCTCTACTATTGTTCTCTCCTTCATTTCATCAATAGTAACCTAATTAATACATATTGGCTTAATTATTGACTCCTCTTATTTGATAAAGAGCTTATTACCTATAGATGTTTGGGGTTCTTAGGTTCCTACTACCTTATAATTCTTCCTTGTCATAGGTATGAAACTCCTTATGCACACCTTTGGGATATTTATCCTCCTAAAACCCCTAATCTTGACATATTTTTTCTATTTCTAGAAGTGAGAGGGTACATCTAGACCCAAGGTTCACCAATCTATAATGGAATAAACTAACCTCTTAATCCTGAAACTACCCTTAGTTTCTTCCTAGCTCACTTTTTGACTAAATTTTTATAGAGATCAAACCATAATGTCCTAGTATACTAAGTTATAGTGCTTCAATTCACAATTCCTTAGTTTTGGTTCTGAATTATCTTGCACATTTTTCCACTTAAAAATAGTTTGTATGGGGTTTTAAATCTTATTAAACGTGATATGTGGAGGAAATGACTTTAAATGCAATTTTATTCCACCCAACATTGTTTAGTTATCTTCATGAGCCATATGACTTAGAAATAATTAATGTCACTTCACTCTAATTCCATTATTTTATTTTTGCATGCATGCATTTACTATTTTTACTTAATGGACATTAAAATTTACTCCCATGTGTGAAATTTATCACAATTACATGAATACTACCAGAATATTGAATTAGAAATTAGAAATTGATAGTGTTGTATTGCATGAATGTTATTTAGGCACAAATTTATCTTTAATTTTCCTATATTACGAGGTGATGCACTTCACTCTTATTATACTTCCATTCCACATTTTTTTTCACACAACTAGATACCTGCATTCCTAGGTGCTACACTATAATGGTTCACTTACTTATTTGGTAAATATCCATGTATTATTATACTTGGTCAATTACCTTTCATTCATACAATATTTATTTCATATTTTGGGTATGCCTACCCCACACTAAACTAGTTTTTTTCTCTTGTAACATAATAAGTACCTTTATGTCACTAAAAAATCAATATGACCATATGCATAAAGTTCAATTTTCCTCAAAAGAGGGTTTTGATATACCCAAAATTTTATTTATATCTATAATTTATATGGTCACCAAGGTCTAAATAAACTTTTTAAATTTTCTTGTCACTCAAGCTGACATTCAATAAGAGATATTGGAAAAAATAACACAATAACACTTTCCCTATAAAATAACTAGAGTATAAGGTTATGACTTTTATTAAAAATGAAAAACATATAAGACCTAAACTAGACTAGAATAGCCTACCAAATAAAAAATATAGAAAAAATGGCATAAACCTTATGAAAACATATCACAAGTATACTAAGCATGGTACATATTTTATAAACATAATATTTTCAAAATTTTATTGATTACTGACACTTTGTATCTTGTAGGAGCACGTTGAGTCTCAATATTTTTGAGTGCATGACTTAAGGGGTGCACCGAGAAAGAGGTAGGAATACCATTAGAGCTTCATAAGATTTTTGTCCATTTTTGCCACTTGCCATCTACACACTTATATCCTAAAACCATTTACTCTAACCTTATTCTTCTATTTTGTACCCATTCCAAACATTTGTCATATCATTATCCCATTTTTCTTTCCTTGACCCCATTTTTCTAGTTGATTATAATAGGTTTACTAGGTCAACCCTATGTTACTTTTGGGTATTTTTAACTGAGAGTTTTTTTAGTCCTTCAGTTGACCTAGCTTGAGACCTAGTGATTTATCTCTCAAAAACATACAGGGTTGACTAGGTCGACCCCATACAACAAACATATTCAAGAGGATTTAGGGCAAGATCCACCTATATATACAAGTTCATTTCCAACCATTTGAAAATAGAGAATCAAATAAGAATAAGTATGAATGAACATCTAATTATTAACTAATCTAATTTAAGAATAAATATTATGGTTCCATACTTTATTTGTAGATATAGATCTTGCCTTATGGAGAAGTCTTATGGATTCATAGATAGGTTTTGTAGATTAGAGATGATTTGTCTTTGTTATCCTTACATACCACAACAATCTCTTATGAATAACCTTAGCCAAGGGAGAGATTGAGGCTCAACAAGTTCATCTTCAATGTAAGTATTCCTAACTTTATTTCTCCTTTGTAAGAGTAGATAGATAATGTAGTTGTGCTTCTCTTCCATGTATTATAATTACATATACATTGACTCAAGTATATGTTTTATATGCATTTTTAGTTTATTTTTTTTGTTTCTAACCCCCACTTTGTGCCATAAGATTTGATGTGCACTAGATTAGATTTAATTTATTATTTATTAGATATAGAGTAAAAATTAAACTTAGGACTCTTTTAGGGTTGTTACATGATTGTGTTAGATTGTAAGATCTAGAACCTTCTTAGCATGGTTTATTTTGAAAAGTGATCCCCTAATCAGGTCTATCAAATCCGCATATTGTTCATGCTCTTACTTAACAAATGTATTCCCAATCATAAGTGTAGGTATACTCTATCTTCTCCAAGCTAGGATTGATTTATAGGCATGATGAATTTATGATTGCATAAATTTTGGTGAGTCTAACATGAACTAACCCTTGCAATATTTTTTCACCTTATTTCATTATTTAATTATTTCATCATTTTTTTATCATATATCTACCATACTGGATTAATTACATTGACCTAGCTCTAACTTTTATGTATAGGTTTTTAGGTATAGGATATTAGATCAACCTTGTTGACCTTATACAAGTTTTTAGACTTTAAAACATCTAATCTAGACTACTAGGTTGATATAGTCAGCCCTGTACATTTTTAGACACTCAGTAGCATATTTTTGCAAAGCTTGATTGACCTAGTAGACCTAATTAGCAGAATTTACAAGTATATATCAAGTTTCTTAAACAAAAATATTCATTCTCTACATCTTTAATCCACTAAGGTTCCCTTATATATATGTGTGTGTATATATATATATATATATATATATATATATATATATATATATATATATATATATATATATATCTTTCTTTATAGTCTTTCCTTTTATAGTTTGCAGTCTTAAAAACTGCCCTTGTACAGTTAACTAGATCGACCCTATCGACCTAGTTATATGTTTTGTATGATATCTAGATAATTGGGTTGACTCTACTAACTCTATTCATTTTCAGACCTTACTTCTATAGTATAAGATTGACCCTACTGACCCTATTCTATATTTTGTGTATACATTGTTGACTATAGCATTGTACCTTTTTTCAAAGTTGGAATGAAACTTATATGTTAGTAATTAACTCACACTTTCTTTTCTTGTTTCTTACATGCTTAGAATATATCACATAACTTAATTAGGTGGTTTTTAATTAATCATTTAGTTTTACTATTTTATATTTTATACACACATGACCAAATCATAAAATCTAAATAAGCATTTTAACATTTATCTTCCCAAGGCCAACCTACATGGATTTCATAACCAAGGGGGAAACCAACTTGATGTTTTGGTAAAGTATAAAGCATGGTTAATGGCATATTCTAGCTAATAACCTGATAAACTTATCACTATGGTGTGTGAAGTAAGGTGGTAAGCCCTAATACCAATCTTGTATAATTACCACTATAGATCCCTTTTATCCCAAACTACCTAAAACCATATTTAGATTGCTTTCTAGTTCCTTGCTTATAGACAACTTACCATCACATTTAAAATAATATTCTAATAATCTATTAAAAATTTAGGTTGACCAATTAGTTAACTCTTTACTTTCCAAGTTTATTTCTTGCTCTTTGCTCAATTGTATTTTGTATTAAAAAACTTGCATTAGCTAGTGTTGGTGTAAGGTTTTGTGTTGTTTGATTCAATTGGATTGAACAAATTTAATTTAATTGATTATTTATTTCCCTTCAGTTATTTATTTTCAAAATTACTTGTAAAAACTATTTTGTTTCAGTTCATAATCTATTTTAAACTTTTTAAGTTTATTGTTTGTTGTACTGGGTCAACCCAATTCACCCTATACACTTTCTCAACCTCTATTTATAGTGATGGATCAACCCAATCAACCCTATACTATTTACAGAACCTATTTGTTGTACTGGGTTGACCTTGTACTATTTTTTCCTTCCCTATTTGCCAATTTTATCCTTGATTTTCCTTCTAGCATTCTGATATCCAGTCCTTCTTAGTATCATGAAGCCTCTTATCAAATTATTTCTTGATAGTATCAACCCATTCTAAATGTACATGGGTTGTTCTTTCCTACCTTGCCTATCCACCATAAAAGACAACTCTTTATGGTACAGCTCTTCATAACATGGTTCTAAATCTTCTCAATCTTGAACAACCCCATACCGTATAGTAGATCCAAAGAATATTATTAGACAAATTCCAAACCATGACAATTGTATACCTTATACCTATTCTACACCTTATAAACATATAATTATTAAACTCATCAACCCATCTACATCAAATATTGTAACCTCGCTTTATATTCCATCTCTTACAACCAATGTTCACAATCCTCTTGTTACACCCATAAAAAAAGCACCTAGTATTATCACTTCCAAAAGAAACATGGTTGAAACCACTCAAATTGATAATCTAGATGATTCTAAATTATTCAAAAAACTTGATGATAATATTATTTACACTCCTACCAAGAATGGTGGATTTACCAAGTTTCCTTCTTATTCTACTACACTTAAGAAAACTAACACTAATGTTGTGAATCCTCCACCTACAAATAACACTCCTCCCACCAACATTACCAATCCTATTCCTAGTAATAGTAATACCCCTCCTAAAAACACCAACCCACCTATTGATACAACTCAAGTTATTACACAAGTCATACAACAAATGAATATCATGAAAATAACCAATCAATCTCAAATGATGAACATGCACCAACATTTATTAAACATGACTAGTCAACCACCTCAAGTTATCATGTCTCAACCACATTAAAATTGTATCCCTCCTCTTAGAGATTCCAATGGGAATATCATCCCTCACCTCCAATAAATAACAAAATGATTAAAAATATTAAATATGAACCTTTAGCCCCATTTATTGCATCCATATATATTGGAAACATTTCTCCAACTATCACATATAATGGGAGTAAGGACCCTATTATATTTTTAAAGTATTTTGGTAATATTTATAAGGAATGGGTCCAAACTAACACTTTTCCTACCACCAAGATATTATCCAAAACCCTTCTTGGTGATGCACTTAAATGGTATAACCAACTTCCTAGACATTCCATCTCACAACTAGAGGATTTAGTCAATGTTCTAGTGAAGGAATTCCAACATGATGACCTTCCTAAAAATTACCATAACTCTTTCATCAGTGCCAAGAAACTTCCTAATGAATCTACTCACACTTTAATCAAATGATGAAAGTCTCTTGCTCATAAAATGTACCATAACATGAATTATTATACTCTTTTAAAACTATTTGTCACTGCTCTTAAACCTCCTCTTCAATACAAATTTTGAATCTTTTCACCTAAAACTTTAGACAAAGCCATAGACCAAGCAAAAGGCAATAATTTCTTATGACTCAATTTGAAACACATCAAACAACTACTAAATAACCTTTCCAATAATTTTATCATAACAATGATTCATCTAAGCCTCCCTAATCTCAAAATGGAGAATCCAATTCAACCAATTTTGACCCAACTCACCCTCCCTTGAATCTAGAACAACTTAAGCATAAATTACCACCCTCTAAACCCATGAGCTTTGATCCTTCCAAACCTCCTCCAACATGGTACAATCCTAATAAATTTTGTTGGTGGAATGCTACTATAAGTCATTCTTATGAGTCTTGTCATTATCTTCACTAATTTTTTCTTTCTTCTTTGCTTGGTCCACATTTCAATATTGATACTCTAAAAAAACAACATTATCAAGACTATATTCAAGATTCATAAATTCAATCTCAAGAACCACAATCACATAAAAATCAAGTACCTAATGATTCAAAATAATTGACCCATACCTACCCTTCATCTACTAAATTTTTTCAAACCATAATTCATCCTTCTTTCTACACCAATAAGGAAAGGATAACTCACTTGAACAACTTTAAACATATTATGGAATGCATTGAACCTCAAGATCTTAGGCCACATGAACCAAAATAATACCTAGTTTAAATTACTACTCTAATGCATATCATGCATGGTCCTCCTTTACCTCTTCATACCTCTCCTACCCATAATATGTCACATTAAACCTCCTTCAAATCTAATAAACCAACTTATTTGCCTATTTGTGAATGCACCTACCAACCCAATGCAAACCATTTTAATATTTTAATGTTACCTCACTCTAACTCATAGGTTGGGGAATCTTGTGATTCCCACCCACATGTCCCTTAAAAATATGAGGTGTCTTTTGATGCCCATCCCTACATACACTTACCCATTGGGGCATATTACGATGCCCACTCTTATTCTACAATGCATAATAACAAAAAAATTCAACTTCAAGAAACCTTTCAAGATTTATAAACTTATATTTCACATGTTCATATTTGATATAGACATTATCATATACCTTAATTGTTCTTTTTGTATCATGTTTCTTTGTTTTTGTGTACTTTATTTCTTTTATTTTTAATTTATAAGCATCATTGTCTTCTTTTAAATTCTTTGGTTTTATTTCACATTACATTTTGCAGCTTCCATTTTTATCCTCATATATTTATTTTATCTCTTTATGTTATTCTTTGCCTTTGTAGATTTATGTATATTTTCCCCTTATTTAGAATTCACCCTCATGGGTTTCTCTTTTGTGAGTATGTATTATAAGACAATGGAGAGGACTTGGACCTCCTCAAAAAATACCACCTTTATTTTTTTCTTATTTTATTGTTCCACATTTTGCTTTTTGGAACCCTTGTGGGTTTCTGTTTTATGAGGTACATTATAAGACCATGGATAGTACCTGGACTTCCTCATAAAATGACCATCCTATAGTTTCTTTTCTAGAATATGTTTTTGATCCTTTATTCTCAACTTTAGCTTTTGTTTCTTTTGATAAGATGAAATTTACACAACAATCTATGATTTGCATGTTTTCTTCCATTTCCCTTATTCTTATGATAAAGAATCGCACTTTACTATCATTGTATCCCTTCTTACCCCTTTTCACATTTTTTTGTAATTTTAAGTAATTTAAATTTGTTCCATGTGTCACTCCTCTTTATTTCCCATTTATTTCACTCCACATTGGATAAAACAAATTCAAAGTCAAGATAAAACTTTTACTTCACCTATATCTACAAGACTCTTAGACCCCATGCTCTTTGAAGTTCTCTCTCTTAGCAACCTTGTCCCAAGTATTCAAATGAAATTCATATTTAACACCCATGTTTGGTTTTCCAAATTTGTATGGAGGAAGAATAGAAAAATCCATCAATAAAGTTAAAATACAAATCATTTGAAACAAAATGCAATGATATCTAAAAGGCAACATATAAATCTCAAAATTTGAAATCACACCAAAAGACATGATTCAAAGCATGTATCCTATCTATAATTGAAGCTCAAACTCCACAGTTGGCCTCACATAGAGCTGAGGTACTTTGGGGTATGGTAGGCTAGTATATTAGAATAGGATAATTTAATAAACTTTATAGTTCTACCTACTTTCTCACGTAAGTACCCAATCTTCATAGTAGACCGATGGATTTGTAAGGGGTCCTAAATAATGGGGCACACATTGTGAGAAGGTAAGTCCATTTTAATTTTCATTCATATATCCTTCATGGGATGATCTATATACTACATTTGTTGACCTAAGACTTGTGTGGCTAAGAGAAGTTCTTTAGATTACTCAAGGTCAAAATTCCTCTTATTTTGACACACCTAATTTGAATGTCTTGGCTTTGATAAAGAGTTCCTCTTCCTTGATTTTTCCTTCATTTATCCCCTCCACCCATTTCAATTCCCCCCTTGATAGGCAAATTTTTATTCTAAATCTATTTTCCCTCTTCTATTATCCCTTATTATTCAACTCTTAAAAATATGCTAGCATTACTTTGTTTTAGTTTTATCTATCCTTAGAGAAAAATAACATGTTTGAGCAACTATGGATTACACCCTTATACCATTTATTTACCACACCATCTCATTTTCATACTAGTCATGTCATTATGTGTTTTTGTTTCTTTCATTACATCTTATAACAAGTACTAAATTTGAGTTTTCAACCTTTAGAGCATTTTTATTTTTATTTCTCCATTATGTTCTTATTTGAAAATTTTTACAGACTTAATTTATCTTACATATGAAATTTTCCATTATTATGTGTTTCTATTTATGTATGCCTTCTTCATGTTTATCTCACATCTTCAATTACATTTCATTTTAGTCTTTCATGTTTTTTATATTTGCCTATCTTACATGATCTTACTTTTCCCTTTATTATATATCTTTGTTCAAGTTTTATTGCATGGATATTTCATTTGTCACTCATGTTTTACATGATCCTCAATGTGATTTAGTATGTTCTAAATTCCTTTTTGTTATTTAAATTTTGCATACTTTCCAACATGATTTAATGTGTTTTACAATAATTTATCATTCATTTACACTCATTTGTCCTTCACTTTCCATCATTTTCCATCCTTCTGTCATTTATTTACCTTGGATATTTTAGCCTTGCCTTAACAATCCCGATTTACCAATTTTTCCTAATACCCTCGTATCTTTTCCTTAACTCATTTTACACTAATATATGTCTATCTTCCCAAAAAATTTAAATTTTGGCTATTTATTTTGCACTAACTTCTACAAGTTCACCTACTGTTATTCACATTAGACACCTTCAAATCTCTTTCAGTCTACTTATTTATCTAAAAAACTAAGGTAAACAAAGGTATGTGTTTTTTAATCCTATCCTTTCATTTATCTTATTTACTACTTATTATATTTTACTGAGCATCATCATTGTGTATTATCATATTATATTTACCAAAGCACCATCCCATGTTGCACTTACATGAAATGTGATGAGCTTAAAGTGGGGAATATGTATACACATAATATTTTCAAACTTTTATTGATTACAGACACTTTGTATCTTTCAATAACTTATCAAGTCTTAATCTCTTTGAGTGTATGCCTTAAGGGGTGCACTATGAAAGGGGTGGGTAGAGCATTGCTGATTCATAAGATTGTTTTCCCTTTTTACACTTGCCATATACACACTTGTCTCCTAAAACCTTTTAATCTAAGCTTATTCTTCTTTGGTGTACCCATTCCAAACATTTGACATTTCATTATCCCCCTTTTTCTTACCCTAACCCCCTTTCACCAGTTGATTGTGCTAGGTTGACTGGGTCAACCCTATATAGTTTTCAACCCTTGATTACTATATAGGGTTGACTGGGTCCACCCTATACTATTTATAGGTATTTTCACTTGAGAGTTTTGTTATCCCTTCAACTAACCTAGCTCAGGACCTAGTGATTTATCTCCTAAAAACATATAGGGTCGACTGGGTCGACCTCACATAGTTGACATATTTTTAAATAATTAGGGAAAGATCCACCTATATATACAAGTTCATTTCCAACCATTTTAAGATATAGAAGTGAAGAAGCATAAGTTCAAATAAACATATTTTTATTGACCATTCTACTTGAGGAATCAAGCTTAGGGTTCCATAGCTTCTTTGAAGATACAGATCTTGTCTTTTGGAGATGTCTTTTAGATGCATAGATATCCTAGAGATGATTTGTCTTTGTTATCCTTACATACCACAAAAATCTCTTGTGAAGCACCTTGGGCAAGGGAGATATTGAGGCTTGGTGGGTTCATCTTCAAGGTAAATATTCCTAAATTTATTTCTCCTTTGTAAGAGTAAATAGATAATGAAATTATGCTTCACTTCCATGCATTATAATTCCATGTATATTGATGTGAGTATATATTTTATATGTATGTTTAATTAATTTATTTTTATTTCTAACCCTCATGTTATGCCACAAGCTATTGTGTGCACTAGATTATATTTACTTTCATGTTTATTAGATATAGAGTGATCATTAAACCTAGGACTCTTTTAGGGTTATGTGATTATGTTAGACTGTAGGCTTTAGAACCCTTAATAACATGGTGTATTGTGACAAGTGATCCCATAAATGGGTCTAGTGGATCCCCATATTGGTCATGCTCTCGCTTAACAAATGTATTCCCAATCAAAAGTGTAGTTATGCTCTATCTTCTATGAGTTAAGACTGATTTATAGACATGATGCATTTTTGATTACATACACATCTTGAGTAAATGTCTATTAAAATTCTCAAGGATAATTTTTCCATCCAAAGTGTGAAATTTACATATGCCACTCTCTAAAATGTCATGGATTATGTAAGGCCCTGACTAGAATATTTGAATTTTCCTTAGATGCTTTAAAACATGGACTCATAGAGTAAATAAAAAGATCCTTCAACTAATATCTTTCCTTTTATGTGTTAGTCATTCCAATCCTTCTATTAAGCATTATCCATGGTTTATCTCCATAAAATAATAAATTTCCTTTCATCAAGATGCATGATGTCATATAGGCATACATCAAGTGACTCTTTGTATTTTATTTGACCTATGTGTGTAATACACAAATATGGAACTATAAATTCCATTAGGAAAAATTCCTCTATTCTAAACATAAGCTATAAATGAGTATACTTATAGATGTGTTTATAGCTCATTTTATATGCCAGAAATACTAAAAACACACAGTCATCCTAGTTTTTTAAACCATCATAATATTGGTTTGTACCTTTATAATAATCTTGTTGAAATATTCAATTATTCCATTTTTATGTAGGTGGTATGAGGTTATTGTTTGATCCACAACCTTAAAATCAGATAATAGGATGTATAGAGTCTCATTTATGAAGTGTGTGTTATGGTCACTTGTTGAGCTCAAATAGCACTCATAGTGGCTAATAATATTCTCCCATAATAAATTTTATATTTTTATTACCATGAAATTCATTTTGGATGTAGCCTCAACCTAATGAGTGAGATAGTTAGAGGAAATATTAATGTAATATTTATTAGTCTTGCACGTAACTAGTTATATTGGGTCAATAAATTAAACAACCCATTTTTCAAAATGTCTATTAAGTTGGGATGGGGATAAAAATGATATCATCCCAATGATTAGGTTTCTAAGTTCACTATAATATATCAAATCTATGTGCATAATCCTTGGTGTAATTGAAAAAGTGGGCCATTATAGACCAAAAAAGGTAATGTTGTATGCATTAGCTTCTAGATAATTTTCCTTGCATAATTCGTTCATGTTACTCTTATATCACTATCAAGTGATCATATTATAAAATACATCTACATATGACTTTATCACACCTAAGCTTATAAAGTTCAACCTTAACAATCTAATACAAGGCAATGTGGGTAGCTAGTTATTTCTTTTCTTTAGTGAAAAAGTTGTTATAAGTAGTAAAAAATTTGAGTAAATAAATAATATCATCAATATTCTTAGGGATATGTTGGATTAATTATAACCTATAATCTGATAGGCCACATTGAATGTTTTTTTCATCCTCACTTGTATTAATTTGTGATATGTGGTCAGGACCCATGTTTTTCTTTCCAAGCTTCACAACTACAAAAAATTAAAATTCTTAAAATAACAAAATACATTGGTAGATTCTTCCATTTAGTAATAGATTATAGACAAGGTAATTCAAGGCCTCATGATTAGTAAATAATACAAATAACACATCAAAAAATATTGGCATACCATCTAAAACATGTACACCATTTCCAATGCTTCATGTTGAGTGGTTGTATAGTTTTTCTTAGTTGTCATAAGATTCATAATATAAAAGTAAACTAGATGATCCATCTTCTCATCACTTGGTTGAGATATGATGGAGTGTAAGGTTATTCATGTTACATCAACTTAAACATCTAAGTGCTTACAATATTATCCTTTAATGTATCAAATGCTTCTATTTTCACCTCTATGCATATTAATGGATCATTCTTACAAATTATTTCATCCAAAAGAATTTTTATATAGGTATAGTGGTGAATTAAATTATAATATTATTTGTATGTGCTAAAAATGTG
This sequence comes from Torreya grandis, assembly GCA_037957365.1. Classification (NCBI taxonomy): domain Eukaryota; kingdom Viridiplantae; phylum Streptophyta; class Pinopsida; order Cupressales; family Taxaceae; genus Torreya; species Torreya grandis. The sequence goes on along the minus strand of JARHVA010001039.1, from coordinate 1,666,122 downwards.
TGAACTTCTTGTTGATTAGTGGGAACCTCAAGCTAGATAATGATGGCCACTTTAGTAGGGTCAAAAAGGAGGCCATTCTTAAAAAACATGGCCAATACATGTGTCAAATAGTGTTATAAATATTCAATTATTTGAATTGAGATAAATTTGAATCTAAAAACAAATCTTAAACACAAGGCCCAAATTATCATGATCCTTTTTTACTAGCTCATACACCATCTATTCATCCAAATATACTTGAAGTAAATGGTGAAAAATCATTCAAAGCTATTATGATTATTCATAGGAAGATGACATGAATTTTTAAACTAAATTATAGGAATTTATAAGTGAATTAACTATTTTTAATAGAAAAGGTAGTTTTGGGCTTATCCTCTTCTTGAATCTGCACTTAGTGTTATCCTAAAATCAATCAACGAAGGTGTATATCCCTCAATAAATTCCTGTATGAAAGTAGTGGTAAATGAATCAATGATACACACAAAATTGAGGATTAAATAGTGAATTAATTTTTGGATGTGTCCATACTTATTAATAATAACCATTAGGATCACCCACTTAGATTTCTCAAATAGTAAAACCACCCTTAGAACCAACATGCTATCAATTTCTTCCTTAACCTTAGCACTCAAATTTGGGTTCCTTCAATATGTCACTTATTCAAGGGTCTTACAACATCCAATAATGTGATATTAATCTTACCTAAATGTGTATGACAATTTTTCATGTAATTGTAGCTTTACAGGAAGAGGAATTAGAATTCCTAGAGTAGTTCCACAATACAAGTTAATTAACCATCAAACTAGTAAGTCCTAATTGTGGCCATATTGGGATTTCCTTTTGACATAATATTCAACTTAGTCATTCTCAAAGTCTCTTGGTAGAAATAAATTTGATCAATTGTTGTATCCATTACCTATCTCTCCCCATGATAATTCTTAACTCTTAAATGATCAGGGATCTATTTTGGGGGTTATTCATCTACCTTTTACACATTCTTCTATTTATCAGCCATATATTACCAATTGCGTGCCATCCACACTACCTCATGATCATCACTAGAATAATTATTAATTTTATATTCCTCAAATAAGTATAATGCACATATATCTAACATATTCTTCCATTACATCCTCATATTATAGGATAAAATGGTGAATTTATTTTAGGGGTTCACCTAGATTGAGATTGGATGATGAGAAATAAAAGGTATGGATAAGATTCTCATTTAGGGATGCATTCATATAAAATGTGAAAATTGGTAGCTTGAGTGTGGCTTGTGACATCCAACCCATAAGTCCTTGTTGATTACTCTCATGACCCTTCTAGGCACCTTTTCACTAATTTCTAGTCATCTATAGCCTTCTAGAAAGTGATTCCACATCTTATAGGATACTTTTCCTATGACAATTCCATCCCCCTAGGTCTTATACCTTTAATACAATAGCACCCAACTTAGACTATAATGTCAGACCTTAGGGTGTTCATTTCTAGCGCTCCTATCCAATTGCATTTTCAACTTCAATATTCACTTGTTTATGGTTATTATCCTTCTTCTTATTATCCTAACATGAATACAGTCAACATATGACCAACAAATCTCTATAAAATCCCATTCAAAGTTCATTTATAAGGGGTTGTAAAATATCACAAAGCAATAAAGAATACAAACAAGACTACTTAGGCATATTTCCCTATTCTTCGCATATAACCATCCAATATAACCACAAACTTATTCAAACCCTTACACTAGTCCCTAGCCACCTCAATCACACCTACTTTTAGCATTTTTCATCTTCATACACACTATTTCACAAAGCACATCAAATGAGAGAACTACATATGGCTTGATCCATCTTCATAGTATTAGTATGTAGGCAACATGCCCACACAAGGGGTATAGATACACATTCAATGCATCTTACACACAATAACCCCTCTTCTTTCTCATATTTTGTCAAAGCATAATAGAGTCTAGGGTTTTAAGATTAAATTATCTCTACATGGAGTATCATAGACATCCAGCATCCAAAACTTCATAGGTAGGCTCACATGGAGACAATGAAAAAAATCTAAAGATCTCAAGCCTCCAAGACAATACTTATAGAAGAGGACTATAGCACCAGAACCTAGGGTGTCCTATTTTGGTGCTCTTATCCTTTCATAAGTGAAGGCTAGATCTTGATTCATGACATTGTCACAGTTCTACACAACAAATTTTAGATGTTGTTTCAATCATCTCAGTTTAATTTAAGCTAAGTTATATTTCTCTTCACTTATCACTATTTTTAGAAAGGTTAAAATTAGAATTAAATTCTACAAATTATTAGCTTAATTATCTTAATATTATTTACTAATTTAATTAACTTAGACCATTAACTAAATTAGGAATAAGACTCCAATATTCTCAAAATAGTTAAATCATTTGGTGAACCTAACATACTTTATTTGTGCATAAAAACCGTATAAACCCTAGGGTAAATTCCTTGTTGATTTTTACAAAAATTTTTTACTTGCCAATTTAAATCAAAAATTTAATATAATTTTTAAAATTCCATAGTAATTTTTTTTAAAAATCATTTTTCTTCCAAACCCTAGTTTCATATACTAGGTCCCTTTAAATCAAGAATTTTCCAATAATTTTCTATTTTTTACCTACATATTTAATTCAAAAATTCACATCAAATTTTAAAATTCTATAGTAATTTAAAAAAATATATTCTAAAAAACCCTAGATGCATATACTAGGTCCCTTTAAATCTAGAATTTTCCATTAATTTTCTAATTTTTTGACTTGTATATTTAAATAAAAAATTCACTTAAATTTTTTAAATTCCTTAGTAATTTTAAAAATATCATTTTTAAAAACCCTAGTTGCGTATACTAGATCCTATTGATTTTGAGGTATAACCTTACATGTTTGTGAGCTTTGTATCCTTTTTATGCATATTTTAGTCTACTATTTAGATTACATTTGTTTAATATTTTATTCCATTATTCAAGTTGTTTTCATTATGACACCTAAGCTCCTTACATCTCTTCCTTTGAGATGAAGTGAAAGACTTAGTGGAAACACTCTTGAACTCACCTAGATTCCTTCAACCCAACCATATACCATGGATAAACAACTAGCTTGGGTTCTTGTTATAGATGCTACACATCTAGATTACACAAATTTCCATGAGGATAATTTCAACAATGAGTAGTATGAGAATAATAATGATGATAAAAACATGGATGTTCAGGACCCACCACATTAGACTCTTAATCCACTTCCACCTATTATTGATAATGAAGTTATCCTCAACAAAGATTTGATTCTACAAAGTTTTTGAGAAAGACTCAAGGAATAGCCTCAAGATCATACTCTTATCTTACAATCTATCATGGAAATAAAAAAGTCTAAATAAGTTGAGTCTTCCATTCCTTTAGAGAAATTAGTTTCAAATGACACTATGGGGCCAACTATGTCTCAACAACACCCTATAGCAGCCCAACCTTCCTTTGAGGAACCACTAGTTATGGCTAGTACATCTTTGTCTCTTGATGTGGTAGCCCTTAGCAAGAGATAAAATATTTTCAATCCAAGGTGATACATCTTGATCAAGGTGCCTCTAGAACTATACAAGCCTTAGATTCTTTTGCTCTAATACATACACCATTAGCACATTATATTACTTTAAAACCTTTGCCACAAGGTTTTATTCAACCCAAAATCACTCTATATAATGGCAAGGGTGATCCAGAGACACATTTGAGAGATTTTCACACAACATGCTTCGACTATGTGCTAAATGACTAGCTACTAACCAAGTTATTTCCATAGGGTCTAAAGGATTTTTATTTACAAGGGTTTTATAGTATACCAAATTAGTTGGTCAGTGCATTCAGCCCTTTAAGAGACATGTTCCTATCTCATTTCAGCATTAACAATGGTGATAAGGTTTCTTGTGCCCAAGTTACACAATAGAAACAAAGGTCAAATGAGCATCTCACATATTGTGTTCTTCGATATAAGACTATCTTGGATAAGATCACTAGCCCCATGGTTGATCAAGAATTAAAATATCTCTTCAAACATAGTCTTCTACTAGTTTTGCACAAATCAATAATATTCAAAAGGTTTTCTTCCTTCACTGAGTTTGTCATACATTGAAGGAAAGGGAAGTCAAACTAATTTCAATGGAAAAACTTAAATATACAATTAAATTAGAAAAAATAAACAAGAGTAACAATAAAGTCCCATAAAAAGTAAATTTCAATGATAGTAATTGTCAAAATCAACCAATAGGTAATGTAGATTCAGAGCCCCCTCAACAAGTGGTTTTATTCGCACCTCCTTGGTAAATTTTTTCCAATCTACTAGTATTTGTACCTAAATTTTTATAGTATCTTTTGGATTGTAATATAAAATCTCTCCCTCTTATCTGAGAAGTTTATCTAATAAATCCTCTTCCATGGGGATATAATCAAAATGCATTTAAAAACTTTTATAGGGCACTAGGACACACAACAAATAAATGCATTAGTTTGAAACACAAGATACAAAACATGATAGATGTAAATGTTATTGACCTTGACACTCTAGTTGGGCCTCCTCAAGAAAAGAAAACACAAGATAAATCTTTGAAAATATTTTTAGATATGTTCCCACAACATTCTAAACAAGAGACAGGGGATACATCAGGTGTTCACTATGCATATCATGCACATCCTCCACTAGCTACATATTAGGCACCTTCAATTGAGTTACACCCTTTGAGCAACATGATTAGTGTATACAATTCTAGAGTTCTAGCTAGACTTTTAATCTCCTTCTCAAAGTATGAGATAGTTGAGGATGATTCAGATTATCATGCACTCTTTATTATATCTTACATTCATAATCATCCTATTCATAGTGTTCTCATAAATAATGGATCTAGTGTGAACATGTGCACTTTGACATTATTGTAGCATTTGGGATATTTAGAGTAAGATTTTACACTAATAGGCATAGTTATTAGTGGATTCATTGGGCACATATAGAGTTCATTATGTGATGTTGTACTTCCTCTATAGGTTGGTCCAACACATATGTCCATACCATTTACTATTGTTCCCAGTGCAAGATTTTTTGATATGTTACTTAGTCGACCATGGATTCAAAAACTTTGAGTAGTACCTTCTATAGTTCACAGATGCATGTAATTCATTCATAATAATTCGGTTTTTGTAGTTGGTGTAGTTATATATGAGTTATAACTCCCCACTTTAGATCCATCTACTATCTTTTAGTCACTAATTTTAGTTTCTCTACTGGTTTTAGTTCTTCCTTCAGTTCAGATTTAGACATAGTCAAGGCCTCCATTGCTAGCATAGAGATTGAATACACTTACATAGAGGCCTCTTTTAGAGAAACCATAATTTTAGGATTCTAGACAACATCCAACTATAGTTTTCACACCTAGGGAAGAATCATTGAGATCTCATACCTTTACACATAGAGCACATGTTTAGAGAGATTCTATTACCACTAGATGGGTCCTCAAGAACCCCATAGTTGCATCCACTTCTCAGATTTATAAGGGAACCCATAGTTGGTTTCCATTATAGATATTTTAGAGCATTTATAACATACACAATTTTAGAACCATAGTTTTGACCCTTCCATCATGCTTCAAAATCACCCATGATCCCTCTTCTTGATATAGGACACCATGATAGGGAGTCTCCCATAAGACTCATTAGTTAGTATCATCTCTTCTCAACCTTGTACATAAATTCTTTTAAATTTATTATACATAGTCTCCTTATGATTGATTATACATAGCTTATATCAAAAATCCAAAAACATTCAAATATATAAAAAATAAAAAAACATTCAAATATGTCAAAATACCAAAAACAATATAACATTTCAAAATACAAAAACATTCAAATAATTCAAAAACATAAAAAAAAATTAATTGTATGTATTCTCCATGCTTTACATTTCTACTACCATGCTAGACTTACATTTGTTACTCTATACTATTGTTTGTCAATTTATCTACATTACCATGCTTCACTTGATCTTCTTTGAGTGTGTGTAGTGACATCCAAATCCATGATTCTTCACTCAACCCATTTAAGGGGCATCATACTTATACATTTAAGACATACATCAATATATCTACCCATTGGGGGCATCTACTACATGACTACACCATCTAGGTTATGTCATTACTACACAACACACTCTAGTTATCATGTTGATGTACATTATTTACTAGCTTACATAGATTACTCTATCAACACTCACTAGTATATAACAATTGTGTATTTCTTAACATATACCTAGTATTATACTCCATGTCTTGCATACTGTTACTTCTTGCTTTTATTAGTTATATGTGATTGTATTTATTATATATATATGCTTTATTTTCCTAATTTGCATAGCTAGACATCATTGAATTTTCTTAGTTCCTATTTTATCTCTTATATATGCCTTAGGATAGTTTCCATTGTCCTTTGCTTCTATTTTTGTGTGTGCCTTAAGACATTTGCCAATGTCCTTTACCTATATTATTCTATATGATTGTGGCTTTCATGTCAACCTTGCTTATTTCTTATTATATGTGTATGTGGAATTTGAACATGTCTTGTATGCTTGCTTTCTAGTTTGAGTGACATGTGCCCATGTCCCTTATTTGTTTTTCCCCTTGTCCAATATTGTATGCTTCTTTATTATTTCTATGTGTACTTGTTGATTGAATTACTTTTCAATTATTTACAATGCCATGATCCACATCATGCATTTTCTTGCTTTCTTGGATGCCATAATGGACATCATGCTCCATCCCTCTTTGATAACTATCAGCTAACACTTTTAGTTTCAATTTAGTACATTGCACATGCTATTACATTATTATTTTTATCTAGGCATACCCATGTTAATCCAACAATATCCATTAAAAATCATGCTATACCTTGAGATATCTTATCAATTATCATTGTTATAACATGTATTTTCATAAAATAACACACCTATAGGGATCTTTCTTTTGAGGATAGCAATTTTAGGGTATTCATTCCCACCCTCAAAAGAGGGGGTAAAAAATAGGAGTTTTGTCATAAATATTAGAACTCCTACCATTTGAAAAATTAGCTTTCAAAATACCCAGAATAGTATCTAAACTTTAAACTAGGTAAAATAGACTAAGAAGATAGTGATAATCATAGAAGAGTCATCAGAATCAGCTTAAGACAATAACACCAAGATTGGACTACAATGCTGGATAATAAAAAGTTTGATTTTAGCACTCCTATCCAAATAGCAAAAAACTAGATTTTATAAAAATAGATGAAAAAGCAAGTACAATTACAATTTTATTAGCTACAATTTAGTTCATATTCAGTAGTTTTAATATAGTTTTTATTAGATAATATAGACATAGGGAGCTTCATCTGTGGCATGATGGCTCTCACTTTTAGTTTCGTATTAGGAAATTGATATAACTTCCATATCAAAATCCATGTTTCAAATACCAGTGATTGGGGCAATGTGCACAACACATTTGACTTCTTTTCTCTTTGAGTTTAGTACATTACCCAGGTATTCTTAGTAGTTTCATGCCTTATTACAACTATAGGTGATTGACATTATTTATGAGTGGATTTCACATAAGCCTATTGTCAAATTTTAGAGTGGATTTCATACAAGCCCAATCTCCACCTTTTATGAGTGGCTAAGAGTGGCCTAGTTTCTAGAATACATACAACTATCCATGCCAACATTGTTATATTATAAAGTATTCATGGGATTTAGGATCCATCTCATATGATACACATTTCATATTGGTATTAGTTCATAACTTCACTTCATGGGACAATGATGGAGCTAAAGGATTAACTATCCTTTGTATTCTTGATCCACCTACTCAAAAGGATTGGACACACAGTCCAAACATTGATTAACACACACATGATCACATAGATTCACTTAGTTGGAAATGATAGAGCCAAATGGCTAGCCTTTGCATTCTTGATCCACTCTCAAGGAATTGAGCACTTAACTCTGGTCATGATATTACTCTTGGTATAGTATCATTCAACATATATCTAGTATCACTCAGTAACATAACATGTTTTGTATTGGTCTACATACTTGATGAAATGTATTCATTCCTTTCTCCTCTTCTCTCTTTTACCCAATTTTTTACATTCTTATTTTAGATATAGCATATCTAGTAATAACTTATCTATTATTTATTTTTATTTTGCAAATTTACACTTCATGATGTGATCTCTCTATACACACTCAACACCACACAACGTTATGAGCTTCAACCTTTCAAGTAAGTTTAGGTATGCTTTCTATTTTTCCTTTATCATTGTATTTCACTTTTCTAAATTACTATAATAAAGGGGGGGGGGAATTTAATCATATAAAATTTGAAAACTGATAGCTTGAGTGTGGCATGTGACACCCAACCCATAGGTCCCTCTTGCATTCTCTCATGACCCTTATAAGTACCTTTTTCTAATTCACAGTCATCCATAGCCTTCTAAATAGTGAGTCTACCTCCTCTAGGTTTCTTTTCCTATGAAAATTCCATCCCCCCATATCCCATACCTTCAAGACAATATCTCCCAACTTGGACTATAGCACCAGACCCTAGGGTATCCACTTCTAGTTCTCCTATCTAATTGCATTTTTATCTCCAATGATCACTTGATTTTAGTTCTTATCCTTCTTATTTTCATCTTAACATGAATACATTCAACCTATGACCAACAAATATCTATAAAATACCATTTAAAGTACATTTAGAAGGGGTTGGAAAATATCACAAAGCAAGCAAGAAAATAAGTAAGACTACTTAGGCATATTTCCCTATTCTCTACATACAACCATCAAATATAACCAAAAGCTTATTAAAACCCTTACACTAATACATATCCACCTCAATCACACCTAATTTTAGAATTTTACATATTTATACACACTATTTCACAAAGCATATTAAGTGGGAGAACTATATATGGCTTGATCCCTCTTCAGAGTATTGGTATGTAGACAACATGCCAACATAAAGGGTGTGGATACATGTTATGTGAATCTTACACACACTAACCTACCCTCTTTCTCAAATTTTGTCAAATAATAATGGATTCTAGGGTTTGATTACTAAATAAAATCTACAGGGATTTATGTAGACATCCAACATCTAAAATTTCATAGGCAAGCTCACATACAGACAATGAACAAAACATAAAAAACTCAAGCCTCTAGGAAAATATTAGTAGAAGAGGACTATAGCATTGGACCCTAGGGTGTCTTATTTTAGTTCTCTTTTCCTTTCACAAAATGAAGGCCAGATCTTGATTCATGACACTATCATAGTCTTGTATAGCAGATTTTAGACCATATCTTGGCCATCTCAATTCAATTTAAGCTAAGTTACATTTCTCCTCACTTATCACTATTTTTAGAAATGTTAAAATTAAAATTAAATTATACAAATCAGTAGATTAATTATCTAAAAATTATTTACTAATTTAATTAACTTAGACCCTTAATTAAATTAGGAATAAGACTCTAATATTCTAAAAATAGTTAAATCAAGGGACTTCCAACCATAATTCTCCTCATGTTTCTCATTTAAAACATACTATTAAATGGACCACACATTTAGAGTTTGGTTAAAAACATGAACCCATAATTCTACTAGGAATCATTTGTGAAACTTTTTCCATGTTTCTTCACACTCATAAATATGAATCCCTAGATTAGTTTTGTGGTTGTATGTAGGTAATCATTTGTGGTCATTATTGTGCATGACTATATATCATATGACATCCTTAACTTATCTCCAAGTATAAATACTTGGATTTTTAATAACCCACTAGTCCACATAAATAATATTTAGAGTGTGTACTAACGCATCCAAAAAATATTTCTCATTGGGGACACATACCTCAAGATCATTTAAAAATGGGGTAGTACCCATAGAACAATCATTTTAGGGAAATGCAACAAGTTTTTCCCTACTAATATATAATTATATTTCTAACCTAGGTTATGTATGTGGTATCCATATATTTTTATCTTTAAATAAAGGTTGATGATGGCATGAAAAACTATTTTTCATGAGGAAGTTTATATCTTGAGCACACCACACCACAATTTCATCTCATGACCTCGTAGGATTCATGTACCAATTATTCATAGAAAAGTCTTATAGTGTTATATGTAGACCATGTCTCATCCTTGGTTAGGATATGACCCCCATTGGGATCTAGTTTATGTAATCCTTATGTTGTGATGTTGTATATGTTATTTTTTTCATCCTCCTAGTCAAAACTTTAGATATAGGGAAGGCCTTGATCATTTAATAAAGCAATTACCACACATTAATTTACATTGTAAAAGCTCATGTAGTGATTTTTAAGTGCATGTCCATGTTTTTGTCATAACACCAAGTTTGACAAAATAAACATGGGTAGTTATCTATATTTTCAAGATCAATTACCTCAAAATACAATCAAAACATTTCACTCATTATCTCAACATCAACATTGTGAAAAATTCCTTTAGGTATTTTTTCTATGATAAAAAAATGTGCTAAAGGTAATAAAGTGGGGATACCAATATTTCACTAAAACCATCATGTGAGAATATTTAATATGATGCCTATGTCAACTAAAATGTCACATACTTTCCATCCATTTATTTTTGCATCCATGAGTAGATCCTTGTCATAGCCTATATTCTAGGCTATCCTTACCTCATGCTTTTTTGATATAATTAGGGAAAGTACTTCAATGGGTTTTTTCATATATATTAAGCATCATGATCATTCCATTAGAGTATTGGTGAGATAGTACATTAGTGATAAAATTATCCTACCTTTTGACTTGTACTTGGGGTTAGATCTCATTTCTTGTATTTTTATCAAACTCTTAAACATATTGAAGTTTACCCTAATTTTTTATTATGACATCAATGGATTTATGAAATACCCCCTTATATAATGAGTCATTTGGTTAAGGTGATATATAGGACTCAAGGTGCATAGCCTTATCTTTAAGTTTTCTCAATTCATATCTCATTATGCTCTCTATGGGATTTTCTAAGGGTTACATTGTTAACCCATTAATAGTTTTCATGTGCATTTTGGGAATATCATTATTCTTTTTTGGTGACTTTTGAACCATTAATATAATCTACATGCAAGTATAATCATTATAATTCCCTTTTAGGCCTTTTTATTCTTGATTTTGACATATAAATCTAGGCATTCTTTGACCTTGTGGTCACCTTGATAATATCCAAAAACCGGATATATGCGGAAGTCCCATTGATAGTGGATTGGTGATCCACACTTATAACAAGTATGTGGGGAAAAAATTATACTTATACATCCTACACCATGGCCTATGTAATCATGTTATTGCAATTGATCACCATAGGTATGGTTTTATATCCTTGAAATGTCATATCATATAGCTTGGTTTCTCATCTCATGGATCTCATCAATCACCCTATAGTATTTGATTTTATAGGTATATGAATCACAAATATTTCAATATTGAGATATTTTATTTTGGGTTGATTTCTAAAGAAAAGGACAATTACACACAACATGGCCTCAATGACAAATTTTGATGAATCAATGAGGGATATCACATTTCACTTAGATAAATTATTTTTTCTTATGTCACTTTACCTTAAAGTTAATAAACAGAATCTTTCATGCTATTAGTCATAACATTCTATAGTTATGATTCCATTAAATGAAAATTTTCCTCCATGCATATGTTGATTCCCATATATGTACCTCCATTATTTTTAGATATTAACTCCACCTCCAAGGCCTCTTGAGGCTTAATAAATGTCTTCATAAATAGGTCACATGGAAAATATGTAAAAATCCCTCTTAAAAATAATTAATCATGTTGTATTAGGTGAATATCAGAGGATAGCTTAGACACTAGAGTATTAAACATAAAATCATAAAAATGGAAGATTTCTATTAAATCTTGATTGATATCCTTAAGTAAAACAAGGTTATGCCACTCAAACAATGGAACATTAAAGTCTTTCAATAAGGTTGTATTTAGGAGATCATAGTCCACCATGGCTTGGTTTGGATCAATCTATCAATACTAGATGTGGGTGTGACTTAATAAAGTCATGGAAAAATTACTTTCCTTACACTCTAACAATGTAACTCCCTTTATGTAACAAATTATTTCACTTTTAGATGTGTTCCATGATATTATCCAATTTTTAATATTTAATGATACTCAAATATAATTCACAAAAAAACTTAGGAGTAAGGATAATCACAACTAATTCTTGACGTATCTATTGTACTAGAGAGATAGTTGAAGATGCACCTAAATGTTAGATCCCTTTAGGGGTGCCTCTTATTAATTTTTGTGGAATAACTACACCGATACCCATAAAATGATGTATTATGGCTCTTCCTCCCACTTTTATGGCTTGTTAGCCTATCATTAGACTTATAACTTGTAACTCTTTGCCTTGTGTTGTCCTACTTGTCTGAGGGGCTAGACTCCCTCCTAATGGATACTTTCCATACGTAATTGAACCCAAATGTTATATAGGTTATGTGACTATTGGCCATTCTATCCCACATACTGAGCTTGAATAAATATAGTTTAGTTTCATGAGGATCAAGTATGGAGCAAGGATTAGACAAGATTTTTGGATGAATTAATATACCAAAAGGATCTTATAGAGTTTAGATATTTTGAAAACACTTTGAGCTTTCTAAAAGTGTATCTTGCCAATTTTTATGGGGTAGGTCTATAGTTGTAAAGAGACACTATGGGATGTCAAAAGTGATTAGGTTAAGTATGAAAATGTAATTAATCCATCTAGTTCTTCATTATGTTCATCTAGGCATCTTGGGTCTATTGGTAGAAATTTTGAGTGGGAAGTTTGCAAATACTATATCTCACATGTGTGAATGAGTTGAGGAAAATTATTCATATGGGTTTGTTCACTTTTGTGCCAAGTTTATATTCACAAAGTTTTAGGTCCTCTACCATAGCACATAAAAATTTATGGAGATATAAAGTTGGCCCCTTACTCAAATTCTATTGTTTTTCCATACTTAGCCATTTTCAAAGAAGTTCAAATAGAGCCAAGTGAACATCTTGACACAACCATATCTCATACATGTAGTGGTTGAAAGTGGAATTGTTTACATGGGTTCATTTATCTTGGTCCCTAGATCATACGTGATAAGTTATAGGTCATATACTAGAACATGAATGGATTTATGCATGATCAAAGATGGATCTTTAGTCATATTTTGACAAATTTCCATACTTAGCCATTTTTAAGCTAGGACATTAGAAAAGATCAAATGGACCAGTCAACTTATATATTTAATATCTTCACCTAGAAATATCTTAGGACTAGTGGATAAAATGGGTTTGTTCTTTTTGGTCTCAAGAACATCTCCTAAAATTTTAGTCACTCCATGACTTTTGTTATTAAATTTATAAGCCTTAGAAAATGGACCTACAACATAAGACATTCACACTAACGTCAAAATAAAGCTTAAGAAAAAAATATATTTGTGCTTAAATTTTATGGTCCAAAAGATGTTAGTTATGTTATATGGAATGTTAAATGATAGTCAATAAGATGTCAACTTTAAGATAGATCAAGACAAATCTTGTTGAGCTTAAATTTGATGGTCACATGAACATCAACTAATGAGAGCAAGGACATCAATGTTAAGATCATGAACTAGTCATTAGATTTAAAATGGTCTATCCCAATAGATCAATCATTGGTGTTTGATTGAACATCCATATCTAATAATGATAAAAATTCAAAGGGTTCGTGAATATTAAAGGTGAATATGTGTATGACAAGTGTTAAGGACATGTTTAATGGGTAGAATATCAATGATCCATAGGCCTTCCTATAGATTGAAATTGATGGAGTGAGTTGAGTCAACATGTTAATGAGATAATTCATATTTATACAACCAATCATATTAAATATGAGCCCAATATTCTTGATGGAGGTTGAGAATCTATTTTTGGCCATGAACATAGGGTTTTGGAAGGTCTTCTTGATGTCATTGGAGCTATTTTAAATGTGATGGAGTGGTATAACTATTATAGTAGGATATAAGGAATAAAAAGAAACTACCATTGGAATTAATATTGATCTCTATTTTGATAGGTTAGAGCTTATAGGGTTCATTCTTGAGATTGGTTCATCGAGTTAAAGAATGATCCATGTATAATAAATTCTTGGCTCTTAAAAAAATAAAGTGCGATCCAGATGGTAATATATGGTCTATAGGTATATTTTAGTATAGAAAACTATATGAAAACCAATGTCCTTATATTGGTTTTCCATCTATATGTGGGACATATGATCCAGATATGAAAGTAGAGTAGATAGTTGACTAATATAAAGGGTTTTCATCCTTTAGCATGGTAATAATGTTGACAAGTAGCCCCCTAAAAAGAATGAATCCATGATTCAGTTAGATTCATGATTATGGGGTTTTGACCTCAAGTTAGAGATGGTGTGAAGGATCAAATAAAAGGTCTAGTGATGGGAACTATATATAGGAGCATTTAATGCATCATCAAAACCTTTGGGAACTTTCTCACTCAATAAGCCATAGGTAGTGTCCTATTTTATCAAAGAAATGACAAGGTTTTAATTGGTTAAAATACAAAGGTGGTGGCTCAAGTTCAATTAATGACCCTATAAAAGTGATCCCTTTTTGATAGTGTGCTCGCACATCTTTTATTTCTATCTCTCTTATCCTATTGAGGGGGTATTCATGTTTTTTTGAAATTTAGCATTTTATTTTTTGAGACAAGGATACTCATCAAGAATCTCAAAATACTGTGCTCATTTTAAATGGTTAAACCCCATAAAAATATTATAATAACTATCTTTTAAAGTAATAGGATCAATTCTTTACCTATCCCTTATCTTTAATAAGTGCTTAGTATGCTTGTGCATGGTAAATTTGTGAAGGAGATTATTCCTAGTTTATTGTCCTTATACTTGCCTATTTGAAGGTTTTTTCAAACTAAATTATAGGTCTAGACTAGTGTTCCATTTAGAACCTCTTCTATGAAATATTTATATAACTAGTGAGATTGAGTAAGTCATAAATGTATTTTGTTGATCGAGTACATGGTTGAGCTTATGTGAGTGTCCATTTAAATTTAGTGTATCACCCTTTTAGCCTTCTTAGGAGCCTTTACCATATTTTTAACCTTTTTCTCCATGAAACATTAGTTTATCATTAGTTCTATGTGGGCATTAAGAGGAAGCCAACCTTCTCTGAAGGTTCAAAACCATTACAAGATACTCGTAGCTTGGGGTTATCCCAATATAATAGATTATTTTGAGAGAATCTAAAGAAACCTCTCTAAGGGTGAAAATTAATTCTATAATAGTTTTTGGCATGACTGAGGGGACCCACTTCTTTTAAAATAAATATTGATCACAGTCGATGTTGGTTTGATCAAATTTACAATAGTTAAGCTCACAAACAATAGCATATGATGACTCCAAAAGGAAGAATAAAAACTCTGATAAAAATCAATAGCTTCATCTCATGTCAAAGGTGATAATAATATTAGCTTCAAGAGGTATTCATTTTTATTTTATTGAACTACCTTTAAACTCAACAATGCTAATACTCATCCATATTAGGGAAATTTTTCTTCTAGGCCATTTCCAAGGCCTACCCCTCAAATAATCCCTTTATTAACCCCTTTCATAGCCATGATAGTCCCTAGATATTTTATGAATTTTAATTTCCAAAGCCCTCTATCCCTTGCTCACTATGATCCCATCCAAATGGTAGCCCTTAAAAGTATTCCCTATTACACTAGAGATCAAGATATAACACCCTTTGAGCACCTCATGGACATAGCCAAATTTTGTGATATCCATAATGTCACTAAGGAAAATCTAGTTATTAGGTTTTTAGCTACTTCTTTGAAAGGAAAGGCCCTAGATTAGTATTAAGGCCTTATTTCCATTTTCATTCAAACATAGGACCAACTAGGAAAATCCTTGTGTAATATATTTGAGGACAAAAGTGATCATTTATCACATTCAGAGCAACTAACTACCATTTCAAGAGTTCCTCATGAAGTCATGCAAGAATTCAACATGGAACCTCAACATGAGGTTTCAAAAAAATTGGGACAAAATCTCAGTCACAGTTAGACCAACCCCTAAATTTGCCTTCTTATATTATTTAAAGGATTTAAATAGTGGCATAGCAATGATGATCTAATCTATGGGAGGAAATATACTTCTAGATGCATATGAAGTGGCCATTAAAGAAGAAAATTATTTAGTTAAAGTTGGAAAACTCACACCTAGACCACTAATGCCTTTATTTCCTAAAATTAAACCACCTCCTATTTTTATTCCTCCATTGGATGTCATTCTTCCTACACCAAAAATTATTGCAATCCCTACATCAAATCAAGAGAAAGCTTCTAATAGTGGATCTAGTGATTCACTAGATTATAAGAACTTTCAAGATCTCAAAAGCATGTTTTATTCCTTGGGGAATGAGATAGTAAATGTCAAAATCCAATAGGATTTAAATAGGCCTCAAAAAATTTCATATCAGCCTTAACAACAAGCCTTTCAAGCAAATAGGCCACCATATAAGTAGAATTACCAAAGTCAAGGTCAAGGTCAAAACCAAGGACAAGGGAAACATGGCTATAATAGGTAGAATAAATACAATCATAATGTTTCTAGTACTTCCAAATCCTTTATCTTACTTCAAAATAATTTTGCTCAAGAAACAGAGGGTACCATGCCTTATAACTAATCCTTTGGTCAACATATTTTTCCAAATATTGACCTTAACCAAGCCTTTAATGATCAATGGTAGTAAGCTACAAATTTTGGATACAAACAAGATCTCATGGCATAAAATGTAGAGGTACCTATGATGACAAAAGTAGATGAACCTCCACAAGGTCAAGGGTCTAACCAGGGACCAAATCAAATGGATGCTACAATGATAAACTATGAAAAAAAAGAGTAATACACAGCTAACCAATAGGCTATTTCTAACCATGCCTATATTCTAGTGGAAATAGACACAAGATTTAAAAGAAGGAACATGGATGGTAACCAAGAATTAATCAAAAAGTTTCCCACCATTCACCTTCACTCATAATCAAACCTATTATCACACCTAGGGTTCTAGTACCTCTAAAAATTTAGATCCAAAGGAATATTTTTGTGCCCTAAGGCTCACAAGTTCAACAAATAATAATGGAAGCTCCTAAAGCATAGGAAATTTTTTGTGGTTCACCCATAAACATTATTGAATAAATGAATAATTCAAATGTGAGTGTGCCCATGTGGGATATGCTCTCTATGCTTGGCTAGGTAGACATCATTTAGGAATTACTACCAAAGATCAATGTTATAGACAAGCCACCAAGCAAGGTGAATGAAGTTCTCACTAATGTATCCAAAGGGCCAAATGAAGGGAAATCAGGTAAAGCAACTAAGCCTCCTCCCTTTTATATTTCAATAATCATTAGTAACTCTCTGGTACATAATTATTTAATAGATAGTGGGGATAGTACCTTAATAATGCCAAAGTTTATATCTAATTAGCTTGGTATGAAATATGAGCCACAATCCAAAGGAGTTATAAAGCTTGATGCTTCTTCTCCTCAGCCATCTAGCATAATCAAGGACCTTAATATGACCTTGCAAACTTGTCTTGATGTCTCAGTGACCTAAGATGTATTTATCTGGGTTATGCCTCCTTGCTTTGCATTATTCTGGTCTAGAGAATTCATAGCAAAGATAGGGGATATCTTTTATCAAACTAGTCTTATATGGAATTTAGGACAAGGTAGGGACCAAAGTGTCAATCAAAGCTAAACCCATTGCACAATTCCATATAAATCCCTCTGGGATAAATAATGTCAACATCAATTTCACTATCATCGGTAAAGATGATTTTGTAATGGGGTAGCAGCTAAAAAATCATCCATAAGAGGTATAAAACATGTTCTTAGATGATTTATGCAATAAAAAAATTTGGTGGACCCCTTAGAAGGTGTTGAAGAAAGGGACTTGGGTGTTTTCTATATCAATGAAGAAAACTAGCCTATGCCATCCCTCAAGAGGCCTCAATAATATCCTAGTGGTCTATAAAAGTTATTATTTGATGGTTTAGGGAAAAATCATAAGGTGAGTGTAGGTATCATGCTAATATTCCCTTTAAATTATAGGTACTTCTCTTCATATAGGTTCTTATTCAGCTACTCCTATAATATAGCAAAATATGAAGGTCTCATCCATAACCTTCAATAGTATAATAAGAGAAAGATCAAGTAGTTTCAAGTCTATGGGGATAATGAATTAGTTGTAAACTAGGTTAGAGGTTAGAATTCCACTAAGAACCCTTTAATGAAGTCTTACAAACATAGAGTGTGGGACCTCATTGAGGACTTTAAGGATTTCAACATGCTAATAGGCTAGCAGTTGTAGGGGATCATTTTGACATCCTAAATGAATAAAAAATGGATAAGGTTTAACCACATGTCAAAGTGGTAATAAGACAATTAGTGCCAGATAACAAATCTCACTGGCAAGTTTTTTAAAATGACAAATAGATTGTATGCTTCTTGTAGCAAGAAGCATAGTTCTCCTCCCTCAACCAAGTAAAATTATAGCATAAGTATGGGGATTAGTATGGATCTCTTTAAATCCCAAAAAATATGTGTTATCTATTTATGTAGGCAAAATACTGGGTCATATTATTTCAAAATAGGGTTTATCCATTTACCCTAATAGATTAAGCACTATCTTAGCCTTATATTTTCCAAACCACAAAAAGGTGATCTAGAGCTTCCTTATGAAGATCAACTTTGTGAAAAGGTTTGTATTCGGTTTTACACACCTGGTCAAGCCTATCACCACCATGCTGAAGAAGAGTCAAGTATTTTCTTGGTTAGATGAAGGCATTGCATATTTTTAAGCCATTAAGTAGGCCATTGCCCAAGCACCCTCACTCTTGAATCTTGATTTCTCCAAAGATATCATCTTATACACCTTTACTAACATTGATAACATATTGGCTATGTTGGTGTAGAAGAATAATGAACCAATAAAGCAACCAATTACCTTTGTTAGTCAAGTAATAGAATAATATGAGGTGAGGTAATATTTCATCAAGATACATGTTATTTCATCTTTGAGAACCCTTGAGAAGTTTAGGCCGATGCTCTCCAACATCAGGATCCATCTTATGGTGCCTCATCTTGGAGTTAGGGATTTCCTCCTTAATAAATATTTGAATGAAAAGGGAATATGATAGATTACAAAGGTCATGTAATATGGTGTAGAGATAAAGGTTATCTATATGGTTAGGGGAAAGGGCTTGTGTGAACAAATGGTGAATAACCTCAAGGAAGACAAGAAATCTATTTTGGTGACCCAAGACAACTCATAGGTAGATGTACCTCTTCTTTAAGAGAGTTATCTTTGAGATATGAATCACTTCTTGGTAATAGTAAGATTTCCCCAGGGTTTAGATAGATTTAAAATAATGTATTTCATTATTCAATTTATAACTTATGCATTAGTTTATGGTGTTCTTTTTAGAAAGGCTTTTAATTAGGTACTCCTTAGATGACTAGATGATGACCAGATGACCAAACTCTTGGAGCAATTCCATGATGGAGTTTTAAGAGGTCATTTTATACCTAAAACCATCATAGAAAAGGTAATTATGTCTAGTTATTACTATCCCAATCTTTTAAAATATGCTCATGTATGGATTAGAAAATTCTAGAAGTGTGCCCTCTTTGTAAGAAGAAAAAACTAGCATCCCTTCCACTCAATCCTATTCAGGTGAAGTAACTCTTCATGTAATGGGGGTTATTCTTCATAGGGATGATCAATTCACTATTAATTTCAAGACATAAATGGTTGATCACTATAAATGGCTATTTCACTATGTGGGTGGAAGCCATTGCTTTGAAGGAGGCTAGTGAAGGTGTAGTCTTGGATTTATATGAGATCCTCATAACTAGGTTTGGTATCCCAAACACCATAATTTTTTATAATGGTTTAGAATTCTTTGGTATGTATATAAGTGAGTTGTCTCTCAAGCTGGACATCTACCTTAACACCTCTTCCAACTACTATCCTCAAGGAAATGGACTAGCAAAGTCCACAAACAAGAATTTATTGAGGATCATTAGGACCATGGAAGAGAATTATAGAAAATGACACACCAAGCTAAAAAAAACCCCTGTGGGATGATAGGGTGAATCCTAAAATTTCCTTTGGTAATTATCCATATGTTATTATGTATGGAAGAGAATCCAAATTGTCTATCTCCCTTGAGCTACCTGTATTGGATTTATCCCATCAGTTTGAGTTGATGGAGGATGAGCCCATGAATGTAAGGATGGTAGAACTAATGGAGCTGGAAGAAATTAGGGACCTTTCTATGAAAACTTTGGAATCACATCAAGCTTAGGTCAAAAATGCCTGTGACAAAAGAGTTACAACAAAGAGATTCAAGGAAGCATACCTAATCCATAAAAGGGACTCAAATAAGGCCAAACTATACAACCATACCAAGTTTGAAATCTTATGGAGTGGTCCTTATTTGAGCCATGGATGTAAAGAACACAATGATTTTTATCTTGCCCAACTAGATGGATAGGTATTACCAATCCTAGTTAATGGAATTTATTTAAAGCCTTGTTACTAAATAACATTACTTCCATTATAACATATTATACATGTTAAAATAGTTTTATGCTTTCTTTTAAGTGCCATGTGTAATTTTATTTTATATTCTTTTGTTTACTTTTCTAAAGTACCTCAAATATGTGTTACTTCAAGAAAGGTTCAACTCAATTGTAGAAGTTAATGAATCTATGACCAAAGGACTAGATAAGACAAATGGTCTAGGTTCTCAAAGCATAGCAGACATGCTTCCCTATGAGCTGCCAAAGATGTTGGCCATTTTTGGCCCACATACCAAACTTTCCTAAATGTAGTGTAGTTTCATGAGGATCAATTATGGATCAAGTCTTGGACATGATTTCTAGATGAATTAATGGACCAAAGGGATCTTATAGAGTTTAGAGATTTTGAAAACACTTTGAGCTTGATAAAAGTGTATCTTGCCAATTTCTAAAGCGTAGGTATATAGCTGCAAAGATACCCTATGGATGTTAAAAGAAATTTAGTTAAGTATGTAAATACAAAGAATCCATCTGGTTCTTCATTATATTCATCTAGGCATCTTGGGTCTAGTGGCAGAAATACTAAGAGGGAAGTTTGTTGATGCTATATCTCACATATGTAGGTGAGTCAATGAAAATTGATCATATGGGTTTGTTAACTTTTATGCCAAGTTTGTGTGTGTCAAGTTTTAGGTCCTATACCAAAGTGAATCAAAATTTATGGATATCCAAAGTTTGCCCCTCAACCAAATTTTGTTGTTTTTCCATACTTAGCCATTTTCAAAGAAGTTAAAATAGAGCCAAGTAAGCATCTTGATAAGGACATATCTCATACATGAAATAACTAGAGGGGAAAGTGGTCACATTATTCATTCATATTTGTCCCTAGATCATACATTCTAAGTTCTAGGTCCTTTTCCAAAGTGAAAATGGACTTATACATGATCAAAGTTGGATCCTTAGTTAGATTTTGCCAAGTTTCCATACTTAGCCAATTTTGAGCCAGGATGTCATGAAAGGTCAAATGGACCAATCAACTTGTAAATTTAATATCTTTATGTATAAATATCCTAGGACTAATAGATCAAATGGGTTTGTTATTTTTTGTCTTAAAAAATTTCCTAAAAGTTTAGTCCCTCTATGACTTTTGATCTTCAATTTATAATCCTTCAAAAATGGACCTGCAACATAAGACATTTGTTCTAACGTCAAAATAGAGATCAAGAAAAAATCTATGTGTTCTTAAATTTGATGGTCTATGGGATGTTAGTTATGTTTTATAGAATGACCAATGATGGTTGGTAGGACGTCAACTTTAAGATAAATCAAGACAAATCCTGTTGAGCTTAAATTTGATGGTCATAAAAATGTCAAATGTTGGGAGTGAGGACATCAATGTTAAGATCCTAAACTAACCATTAAATTTCAAATGGCGGGTCCCAATAGATCAAAAATTGGCATTTGATCAAGCATCTAGATATAATGATGAGCAGATGTCAAAGGGTCAGGGAATCTTAAAGTTTAATGTGTGTATGACAAGTGTCAAGGATGTGTTCAATGAGTAGAATATCTAAGATCCATGGGCCTTTATATAGATTGAAATTGATGGAGCAAGTTGAGTCAACATTTCAATGAGCTAAATTGCATTTTGACAACCAATTAGATTAAAGATGAGCCCAAGATTCTTGATGGAGGTTGAGAAGCTATTTTTGACCATGAACATAGTGTTTTTTAGGGTCTTCTTGATGCCATTAGATTTGTTTCAAATGACACAAAGTGGTATAAATAATGCAATAAGATATAAATAATATAAAGAGACCACTATTGGAGCTAATATTGATAGGTTAGAGCTTGTAGGTTCATTCTTGAGATTATTTCACTAAGTTAAAGAAGGATTTGTGTATAATGATTTCTTGGCTCTTGAAAAAATTGAGTGGGGTTGAGAAGGTGATATATGGTCTATAGGTCTATTTTAATATAGACAACTTATGAAAAACCAAAGTCCTTAGATTGGTTATTCATATATAGATGGGACCTATGATCCAAATATGAAAGTAGAGTAGATAGGTGACTAATGAAAATTGTTATCATCCTTCAACATGGCCATAGTCTTGACAAGTAGTCACCTAAAAAGCATAGAGTTGTGATTTAGTCAGATCCATGATCATGGGGTTTTGAACTCAAGTGAGAGATAATGTGAAGGATCAAATAAAATGTCTAGTGATTGGAATTGCATCTAGGAGCATTCAATGCATCCTTAAAACCTTTAGAAACTTTCTCACTCAATAAGCCATGAGGAGTATCCTATTTGATCAAAGAAGTGACAAGGTTTTCATTGGTTAAAATGCAAATGTGATGAATCAATGTCAATTAATGACCTAGGACAATTGTTATTTTTCTGATAGTGTTCTCACACATTTTTTCTTTTTGTCTCTCTTCTCTTATATATCTTGGTCTCATTCCCATTGAGGGGTTTCTCAGGTTTTTTTAAAATTTAGCATTTTCTTTTCTAAGATTAGGATACTCATGACTCTTACAAGAGTGTGCTCATTTTATATGGTTAAACCCTATCAAAATATTATAATAACTTCCTTTTGAAGTAATAGGATCAACTCTTTGCCTATATCTTGTATTTAATTAGTGCTTAGTATGATCTTACATGGTAAATTTTTGAAGGAGATTATTCCTAGTTTGTTGTCTTTCTGCTTACCTATTTGAAGGTGTTTTCAAACTAACTTGTAGTTATAAACTAGTGTTTCATTTGGAACCTCTTCTGTGAAATATTTATGTAACTAGTGAGATTGTGAGATTGAGTAAGCCATAGTTGTCTTTTGTTGATCCAGTGCATGATAAATCTTGTGTGAGTATCCATTTAACTTTGGTGAATCACCCTTTTATCCTTATTAGGATCCTTTACCATCTTTCTAACCCTTTTTTTTATGAAACATTAGTTTTAGGTGAGCATCGAGAGGAAGCCAACCTTTTTTGAAGGTTCAACCCCATCACAGGATACCCAAAGCTTGGGGTTGTCCCAATATTATAGTTTGTTTGGAGAGAGCCTAAAGAACCCTCTTCAAGGGTGAAAATTAATTCTATAATAGTGACCAATAAATTGATTAGTTTTTAAATAATTATATATTATAGCACACTTCTTTCTCCTTCATTTTTTATAGACTTTGTTATGTTTGAGATATGAAGAATATATTAGTTGATTATTTCTATTTATGAGAAAATAACCTTACCATGTGCTTTAAATAGAATATAAATGGGCATTCCATTTTTTGTCTATCCTTTTATGCCTTATAATTCCTTAGGTAATTCAACCTCTATTTTTAGAGTTAATTCTAACCCACTTTGATCTATGTGCATCCTCTACATAGTCAAATACACTCCTCATATGTTCCTCTATGTAGAGATCTCACCTCATGTAATTATGTGCACTCCTTTTCTAAAATATTAATCATAACCTTATGCACAATTCCTACACCTACCCACAAACTTATGTGTAATGGACACCTCAAATCATAATTTATACACTTTACTACACACTCCATAGCTCATAGTCTTTTTATAATTTATGATCACTTACTCATAAACTCACTTTATACTTTAAGCCCCACCTTAGCACAACCATATGATGGCCTACCTGACTATGTTATTTATAATTTGGTACAATTATCCAGTATCCATTAATTGTTAGACCATTGCTAATTATCACATCTAACATGAGATCAACATGCCTATCAATATCTTTATTGGTATTTATATATTATTTATTACATATATTATAATCATACATGTTATATATGTAACATACACATCTATCCAAAGTTGAAAATGTTTATGCAATACACAGTCATAACACACTTAGATTTGTATGTGCATCTACTTTATTTACATTCACTATATACATTGTACCTTATATTCTATATTATTTGATTTAGGAATATAACTTGAATTTAATACAAGTAATACTTTTACTCCACTGAATGTGTGTTTTATTGTTTCATCTAAATACTCTCCATGCATTCACTCTACACAACCAGACTAAGTTGTCCCCTACACACCTAGTCTTAGGCCTCATGGTGTAGATTAATTGGTATCATATCGGATCTAAAGATTGATATAAGTGATTCACTATATTAATTTATATGCATGCAATCACATGATCACAATAAGAGAGATAAGGTTTAACATTCAATTATGTTTCATATATTTTAGAAGAATGTCATAGTAAAAGTAAGATGATTGACACCCAAAATCAAATTGAGGTAGCCCCAAAAGTTTAGAGGCTCATCATCGATACACTATAGGCACTGTACACCTAGATTTTTGAGAATAATTCTATGATTTGATGATACATCTTAACCCAACACCTTCCCATCCATTTCAATAGTATTATCCATAATGGTTTCAATAATAAACCCCTTTCAAAATATAAGTCGATATCAACATAGTGAGTCATACTTATCACCTTCATAATATTAAATATGTCTATTCTATTTGTTAATTTTTGGTATACCTTTAGTTAATATCATGCACAAGATTTTTTTCCAATCGAATCATGGTAGACTTTTATCTATGCTATAAATAAGGAATACTACCCTCTCTAACACTTTGAAGATAAATACATCAAGTTATACCAATTTTTCTAATACAAGGATTAGTCTATGAAATACTAAACCAACATATTACATGACTAATTTTCATGCTTACAAGAGAACTTGAGCAAAAAACATAGGGTATTGAAGTACATTAGTGGACTCTCACCTTGTATTCATGTGAAGTTGGATTTATTAAATTTTGACACTCTATGGAAATCATATCATAAATATATGAAGATAAAATCCATGGTAAGTATGAAGTATCATACCACCTCTTCATCCAATGTAGTGTATAAGGCCCTATATTCACACAAATCCACATCATATCCCCTTGTGCATAAGATTTACCTTTCTTATAAAGGTCAACAACCTCAAAATACTTCAAAACACTTGAAGGCTCCTATGCCTTCTAATTCAAATAAAGGAAATAAAAATTATAGTGATAATGGGTGAAATATCCATCTCTCATCTACCCATAATGACTTTGAATGTTGTACACTATAGTCCTTGCTTGCAAAATCTACTTCAACAAGATTCACATTGATGATTGGAACTGATCCAAATGCCTCTTATCTAAGCACTATCACCACTATGATTGACATATCTATAGAGTGAAAACATCTCTTCCACACTATGTTTTTGGTGAAGGGTAAATTTCTTCATGTCATAATTGATAGTGGTAGTTAGAATAACATCATTAGGTAATTGATAACTCATTTCCTTGATCTTACCAATAAGATGTACACTAATCCATTTTATTTGGGGTAGACATAATAGGGGAGGGATATATAGGTTTGGTGATAATTAATTTTTTAGTAAAAATTCTAGATTATGGAGGATAATTTCACTTGTGACATCATAACTCTAGAGGTCTACAACATATTTATAGGAAGATTGTATCTATACAACCCCTGAGCTATATATAAATCAAAACCATAATGTTGGACTATCTATGTGTAATATCATTTTTATCACCTCTTTAGGTCAATTCCCATGATGAAATTCATCTTAGTCTCTACCAATCAATGTCAAAAATTTATCTCACATACACAAAATTTCATGTTGCTCATGTTCCACCCTAACACACCTATGTAGTAGATGATGAAAAACACTCTAGTAATATGTATCATTCACACAACATCTCAACATAAATGTATTACAAAGTTACTAAATTAGCATAGTGAAGTATTCATTGAGATTGAAGGGCTTAGAACATAGTGCATATAAAATCATTTCATTTATTTAGCTCATTTATGCCCTCTTCTTAATATACACTATATCATAGATTAATTTGGGATAATGATGAAATGTAACACCAAATAAAATAGATCATTGATTAGGGAGATATAAATCTTATATCTTCACCTTTAAGGAGTCTAATATTCCTTGTACCCAAGAAATATGGGTCCTAGAGACTCTATATAGAATATCATGCACTCAATAATATTTTGTTAAAGAATCAGTACCCAATAGCATGCATTAATCACCTTTTGGACTAGCTCCAAGGCACTCAATACTTCACCAAAATTGAATTGAATTCATGTTACCATTAGGATCTAGTCCATATTAAAGACATATAGAGGAAAACATTTAAGACATAAGAAATATTGTAATAATGCTTGGTCATGACTTTTGGCCTAACCAATGCATCAACCACATTCACGCACTTGATGGATGATCTACTCATTTCTTTCCTAAAATCCTTCATCATTATATACTCATATGACATTTTAATCTTCATCAATACATGGGAGGATCACATATTGTACATCTCACACATATTTGACACCTTGCATCAACATAGGTTTCAATCTAAATTAGTAAAGTGTATGTTTGATGTTACATGGATCTAGTACCTAGTTTACATCATTGATCACACATGCATTCATGTATATATATATATATAGAATATCAAAGTGAGAAAATATTTACCTAATCTACACAATATCATATAATTAAGGTTTGTCCTTAGTTTCTCACACATCTATTGGGATCTCAACCAAATAACACATGTAAAATCCAAGTTTGATTGGACTCATGAAAAACAACATGATTTTGATTCATTTAATCAATGAATATAAATATTACATGTTCTCTTAATGCCCAAAATTATGCATTCCTTATAAATTCACATTGATTCATCTAACTACACACTTAGTGCAGTGCTTATGAAACATGGACATTTAATAACATACCACATATAGATTGTTTAGTGATAAGGTAAAAAGATAATCCACCTATTAAAAATAAATGTATGTTATCATTCAATCAATGGTAAAACTAAATTATGGGGTAGGAACTACTTTTTCACTTAAATCATAAGCCATTTGAATTCTTGCATATGCAAAAAAGTTAGAGAATGCATGGCACATGAAATAAATGAATTACCTATAATAATTTCATCTATTTATTAAGCATAATAAATTTAAGGAAAAAAAGCATATATTACCTTAGTTTACCACCATTTCATATCTCATCATAGTGTTAGACATGCATGACTAATACTTAATAGACTAGGTATCCCTCTACTCAGTTGACCAGGACTTTGCAATGACTTATATCAACATAAGGTGAGGTAAACAAGTAAATTAATTATACTTGGTAGAAAAAATTATCTATAAGATCAGACATCTCTATGTTAATAATGTCACACTTCACCAACAACTCATCTTAGAGGTGCACTATGTTAAAACCTCATAACACTTTGGCATGATAAAAACTCTAGCCATATTGCAGCTTCACATCTACTACCTGAATATACACATATATGTGGAATTACACATTGAGTCTTACATTACTTGTTGCATTTTCAAGCACATGCACAATAAGATATGAATTTACACACCTCTATGAGTTCCATCCAGACCAAGGAAATCTATCATCATGGATTTCATTACTAGTTTACCTATGATGAGATGATAATGTGATGTTGTGTTCATTATAGTGGATTGGTTTTCTAATATGGCTATCATGGTTGCATGAAATACATTTATTGATGTAGTTGGCACTACACAATATCTATTTAACCATGTATAGATTCATTTTGGGTTTCCAACATCCATCATATTTGATTGGTATCTATGTTTTTTAAGTCACTTTTAAAAATAATTATGGGACTTGATGGGTACACAACTAGATTTATTGACATATTTTCATCCATAAATAGATGGGAAAACTGAAGTATTCAATTACACACTTATTCATCTTCTATGCATGTATGATAATGCTCATATTCATACTAGGGATGGCATTATATTTTATATTTAACATGTTTAAAACATATCTCTTCACAAATCAATAGGTCATAGTCCATTCTATACATGTCTTATATTTCAACCTTAGGTAACTCTATACATTTCCTATCATGCACCAACCAAAACTAAGTTGCACACACATTAACATGAAGCTGAAAAAGATGATAATTTTATGTGACATAACCAATATTCATCAATAGGTTTAATATATCCTAGTTTTCCCATAATTAAAGTACAAGGAACACCATGACACACATCACATAACTCACTATTATAATTTGGTGATAAATTTTAGTTGCACCTTAAAAAATAATGCTTTAAAGGTCCACACCATAAGATCAAGCATTTATGCTATGCTTATTACACCATTCTACACACATCTAGTGATAATTCCTTTGTTCTTGATTGAAATCCATACTTAGGCATCCATTTATTATTTAATATGGCAATCTTAATCCTTACACTCCACTTCTTGAGCCAATAGTGACACACCATCCTTCTAATTTTGATCTCGATTGTGCCTTACATATAAATATGAGATCATCAAAATGATATACACATGCACCCACCATGGCACACATCAAATTTTATAAATGGTTAATGTTAGATAATACACTAATAAATTTAAATGGTGCACTTATCATCATCTTTGAGTATAGTTTCCTTAGTTGCACACTAATGAAATGGAGACCATTTTTATTCAAGAAAAGGTGAATGATCTATGTAAACCTTTGAATAGTAGAATTAAATCCTAATTTTTTCTTTTATGAAGAGATCATAACTCTCATAAAATCATGTGCACTCGTTATCTTGAATCTTACCCCAAACCTTATGTATAAGTTCTACACCTACTTGAAGACTCTTATGTAATGGCCACCTTAGATCATAGCCTATGCACTTCACTAGACTCTCTATATTTCACAATACTATGCAATTCACAATAACCTACTCATATAATAAATTTTTACTTTGGGCTCCACCTTAGTAAAACCATGTGTTGGCCTACCCAAACCACATGATTCAAAATGTGGTCCAACTATCTATTAACCACCAATATAGTATCTCAAGATCAAAGGTCATTAAGGAATCCTAGGTCTTAACTATTGAGACCTTTTTCAACTACCACATTTGATACGAGATCAATGTGCCCATCTAATTCATCCTTAGTATTTGTAAAATAAGTATTATTGATATTGTAGTCATACATGTTGTATATCTAACATATTCATCTAGCCAAAGTATAAAAGGTCAATGCAATACACAATCATAACACAGTTATCTTACTCCATGCATCTACTCTATATATATGCACTATATGCATTGTAAGTGTATTCTTAATATTTTATTTATAAATAAAATTTTCAATTATTGTAATTAATATTTCTACTCCATTGAATGTGTGTTTTATTATTTTATTTGAATACTCTTTGCACATTCATGCTATACAACCAAACTCGATTGTTCCCCACACACCAAGTCTTGGTACCCATGGTGTGGATCACATTGGAGTGAAATTATTTTTCATCTAAGTGCATATAATATATGTAAATTCTTCCTCATTCCTTTCTCATTATGCAAGATCCTCATGACATCTACTCATTCATATTATTCCCTCTATCTGGGTTACTTTTTGTCCATCATCTTTTATCAAATATCATCATACCTACACATTTTAAGTTCATGATCATTTATTCCTTTAATGTTATAAAATTTCTTCTTTATCTCTTTAAAAACATTCCCTCTTACATTTATACCTTCTACACTAATCATGTATGTAAGAACTTAGTCAATAATTGGCAAGTTATTTATGACACTAGCTACCATAAAATTCTTAATCTGTAATGAAAATTATTAAAATTTGAACCCCTAGGTTTATTTATAAACTATTATTCAACCTCCTCTAGACAAGAATATGTGGACACAAAAAAATATGACATGTATCTATTCAACCCCCCATGCCACTAATGTCAATAGGCCATGTCCAAACTATGTCTAGGTTCCTCTACTATTTCATATATTTCACCATCAAATAAAATTTACATCCATATTTTATGCTCTTATTCATTTAAATACACTAAAATACATGCATGATAACATAATGGTACTTCATATAAAAACACCCCGTAATTTTTGGGACCCTTTTTGTGCTACCTAGTGGACTACACCAACTCAGCACATCTCATCACATGACAATAGTTACAAATAATTTATCTTTTGATACATTTAGTGCTAGATGGAATACTATTCAAAGATATTTTGATAGATGGTACATAGTTTCTTAACACCTAGGTTTGAAGGGGAATCTCTTTGATTGCTTGCATGTGACAGTTGGAGATTGTGGTTGTTAGAGTAGTGGAGTTGGTGGCATAACGACCCCTAGTGATAGCTCAACACCCAGTTTGTGTCTATAAAACTCGGAAAGAGGATGCTACCCTACCTATAAAAATGAGCACTAACCTAAAGAATAATAACTAAACATCAATACATTGAAGCTTTGAAAGTTTAGTTCTAAGATCATACACACATTTTGGCTTGAAACTAACATTAATACTTTATAGAATCACCATGTATCACCCAAGCTCACCTATGAGATGTTGGGATTATAATATAAATTAGATGAGCATGTACTCTTTTTTTATACAAATTGTACTTTGTGTTGATGAAATTTTAGTTAATAAAAATGTCATTGTGTATTTCTTGTTTAAATAAATATTTTCATATAGTATAGTATTTTTGTATGATTGTGATTTAAGTTCTATATGAATAATGATATAGTTTTAATTATTTGAATGTATTATGACCTAAAGGTATATTATAGGTCACTAATGGCATTGTTTTTCCATGTAGCAACTTTGGCATACCTATAAAATCAACTAAGTGTTGAAACTAGCATGCACCGATAGATTACCTAAGCCCATTTCACTAATGACTAAGTCCCATTTAGTCTAAGGCTATGCCATGTTTCAACTAGCCAGACATGGGCCTTCATCCCTTCACTACTACACTTCAGGTGAGTTTACAAGGCTTGTGCCTTGTGTGAAATTTATTCCAACGTAGTAGTGAATTTAATTGTGTGCACCATAGAATTTTACTATGTTTGTGCCTAGATGTATCAAATACATAACTGACTTGGATTGATTGATAACCACACTACTAGGCACATGAGTTAACCAAGGAGACTTTTATACAACATTTTGGTTCCATTATTGGGAATAGTGTTTAATTTTATTGTTGCAATGGTGTAATAGAGTGATGATCTAACTTTCACTCGAGAACATTGAACACTAGCTAGAGAATGTAGAAGATAGTTTCATGCAGAAGCATCCAACATGCCAAGGATAGAAGCCAAGAGAATGGGTGAAAAAAAACTTATATGAATATGTATATGAGTTTTTATTTTACAAACTACTTGAGCATGTATACTAATGGTTGGTTTCCTATACCACCTCTAGAAGACAAAGCTATGGCCAACACTTTGAGTGGACAAAGGAGTGATTAGAAAGGATTGAAATCCTAAATAATGTTTAGATGCACAGTGTAGCTAAGTGGTGGAGTGGAACATTGAATAGTTACATGTTGGAATTCATAGTGCTAACCTTTTCTTGCCCTAAAAAAGTAGAGTATGAGTTATTTCATGAACCAAGGGGCACGATCATAAGAGGGATCAACACCAAACTAAAGAAATTAATGATGGGTTAAAACATTAAAATAGTATAAATGGAATGCTAAAGTCCTTATGAATATGATAAAGTGCATAAGGTGAGAAGGGGAAGTATAAGTGAGGTATGATGTAAAGGGATGATCAACCTAACACTCAAGAGCTCTAAAGGTAGATCTAAAAAAAGTGAAGGTGTAGGATGATAAAGGATCTAGAAGTTGGAAGTGTTGAGAGGACCTTAGTGAGTGGAAAGGGCATGGGTAAGAATCCATTGAACTGTAGTAGCATGATGAAAGAGAGGAGGAATAAAAAAACTGAGCTTAGTGGTTGGGTACAAAATTCCTTGGGTTCCTATAAGATATGGTGAATGAGGATATACTAGAAGCACCTACCCCCTTTGAACCTAAAGTGCAAGCTCATTAAGTAGATTCCCCACTAGAAGATAGAAAAATGAGAAATGAACCTATTATCGGCATTGAATTTGATAGACTTAAAACTTTGAATCAATACTTTGTGATATAATAAGTGATACCTTATGAGGAATTGAACAAGAATACCATGAAACTATTAAGTGTTAACCTATGGATCTAGAACAAGATCATAAGCATTCTCATTCAAAGGATGTTAGTTTCATTGACTAGGTAAAAAACCATAAGAAGTGGCCCAACACCACAAGTGAGTAGTACCATGCCATCAAGCTCAACAATGTAACCTACACCAATAGGGGTAGTGCTTAAACCTACACCTAAAGGTATTGGAGAACTACCTCCAACATAAATTCTAGGGGAAAACATCTTAGACTCTATCACCACCCCCTAAATATATTTATTATGAAATGGTGATGCACTTGCATGAATATCATAGTGTAAATAATGCCATAGAATATGTGCTCAAGTGTGAACTTCAATGACACACTTAGGGTATTACCTAATTAGAGGCAAGGTGACTCAATTCATGACCAACTTACTAGATTATGCCCATACTTAGGATCAAAATTTTTAGATAATATAGGATATGATTGATTATGATATACTAAAGGATGTTTTCTTGAAGGAATTTGATATTCCTAAGTTTGAGTAATAGAGCATCACATTGCTCAAGGAAATTAGCTAAGGGCTATCCAAGAGCATAAACTTGTATGATGTATGGTTTAAGACCCTCTTTTATAAGTTTATTTATGATATCCACCCCTCTTAACATATTCAATGGTTTTTTGGGGCCCTAATAGTATCTTTTAGGAGAGTGTTATCCATGAAGGCCTTCATGGACCTCTATGAAGTACTTGAATCTGCACTTTGAGACAAGGTAGTAGGTAGCATCAACACTAGGATCAACCCATTTATGGAGGTGTATATCACATTAATGGCCTCCAATATACAAAATACAACTACTTGTTTGGTGCATGACACTCATAGAAGAGTTTGGTCTACTAATTATGAGATGAAGGGGCATAACAAGAATAATTTCCTATGAATAAATGTTTTCACCTTAATACCTAGTTGTGAAGTTTATCATGGGTTGTATGATTCTCAAAACTATCCCCTATTGTAGTGTGTTATTAAAGTAAACATTACTATTTATTTCAAGATGTTCAATTCCTATACTCATTCAATGAAAAATTGTTGAGTCATTGACTAGATATGCCAAAATATGGAGAGAGGCATATGGTAGGCAAAAACCATAGCTAGAGGCTAGGTAGGCAAATGAAATGAAGGATATTTACAATAAAATATTGGATATGGGAATCAATGAAGCATGTGTGATCAAGGTGGAGAATGTGGTGGAAGAATATTTCGATCATGATCATGTTACAAGTTTGGGTTGATTGAGCATTACCAACATGACTCCCACATGCACCCAAAGTGTGGGTATTGTCAGGGACCACATGAAATCAAGGATTAACCAAACTTATACAAAAATCTAACTCAAGGTTGGCTTGGTGTAGATAAATATTCCACCATGGTTATGTGTGAGTAAAAGGAGGAGAAATAGACTCTCAAGCCATACAAATGTTTTAAGGAGCCACTTAAGGTGTAGACCATGACTTAAAGTGGGTTCATCACATAGCCATCTATTGCAATGATAAAATAACTACACTTGTAATATAGTGAGTCAATCCACATTGAGCACATAATGGGACCTAGTCTAAAAAAATTTCCCTACCTTGACCTAACACGATAGAAGGATGTCTTGTAACAAGCCATGAAGATAATAAAAAAATTTTAGGGGGAGATCCAACTAGATAGAGATCTAGTGTGTACCAAATTCCTCATGTAGGAATCAAGATATTCAAGAGGCTAAATTAAAAGAGTTGACCAAGATCATACACCTCCTATAATATGAAGGGATGCTACCCCTACTAAAAAACTTGTTTTTACTGCATGCAGGGAAGAGATCAAGGGAGGAGGCCATGCTTTAGATGATTGAACTTATTGTACCACATATGGAGTGAGAACATGAAGTGAGACATACTTATAATGTAGAGTATGACTAAGAACTACTAATAAAATCCACCATCGATAGATGGTCTATTTGTAAGGTCTTTATGAACATAGGCATTGAGGTTAACATTTTGAACAAACCTACCTAGGAGAAGATGAGACATCCACCCTTAAATCCCTCACTTTATATGTTATTTATGGCCAATAAAACCTAAGCATAACCTATAAATATCCTAAAGGGAACTATTGTAGATATCATGGGTACTAAATTTTGAGTCAAATTTGAGGTATTTAAGTTGAAAGAGCATGATAACTATCCAACTCTCTTAAGAAGGCCATGGTGCTACTCCAACAACATGGACAAGTAATTTAAGAATCACTACATGAATTTTGAGAATGGTAGAGAGAGTGTGGTGATCCCCCTATCAATTGATCAAGGTCCCCTATATGTATAAAGTATTGATCTTGAAGATGAGATCAACCACATTTATAACATTAGGGCACAGGGTGGTGAGAATATTTACCCAAGTGACCAAAGAGTGATCAAATGGGAGGATGTAAAATCAAATTTTGATAAAAATAAAATATCCTATGATTGATTTGTTGAAGAGGACTACGAATTTACTGGTTGAAGGTGCCACCTTATGTGGGAAATTGAGCCAGGGTTAGCTAGAATACGACTAATTAGGATTAATCAAATTTAGAATAAATGGTTTCCCTATGCCAAAAGGGTAGGAAAAATGGTGTTAGTGCTCCCAAAATATGGAGGGAGCTATCCTATAGATATCTATGTCCATGAAATTGAAGTGCACATTCCCAATGAAATAGATAGAATGATTGCACTAATGCATACCCTCAAGAGCATTATTGCTCATTAGTAGGTGATGAAAAGTCCTAGTTTACCAATATGGAAAGATGTGAAGGAATCCATATGAACTAGGTTTGGAAAGAGTAATTAATACTTATACATACCTACTTACTCAAGAAAATCTAACCTAATCATGCATGTGTGCTTGTGTGAAGAGACCTGGACTATCTATGGTAAGAACATTCCCAGAAACCTATGGGTGCATGCCTTATATAAGACCTTTAAAACATGGGAAAGAGCATGGAACATGTATACACATAATATTTTTACACTTCTATCAATTACTGACACTTTACACCTTTTAGGAAGCCCTCGTGACTTATTATATCTAAGTGTATACATTAAGGGGTACACCAAGAAAGGGGTGGATAGACCTTTGGTGCTTTGAAATATTATTGTCCCTTATTTCCATACTATTCCCTATCCATTCAGCTCCTAAAACCTTTCCCTAATCTATCTCTCCTTTCACATTCCTCTAGTATTTTCCTCTTTCTATCCTTCTTTCCCTTGCTTAGTACCCTTTTTACCTATTTAGTAAGATAGGTTGACCTAGTCAACCTAGCATAGTCTGGGGTCACTTTAGCACTTTAGGCCTAGTTTCCATATGTCCAACCTCTCAAAAAATTTAGCATTAGCTTGATAATGTGCTAGGTCAACCTAGTCAACCTAGCATAGTCAACATAGTAAATACTCCTATATATGCAAGGTCATTTTAGTCATTTTTATATGAATGTAATTAGGAGTTATTATTTGGTTGTGCTTCTTCACAATCTGCTCTTCCACCATTCTACTTGAGGAGTCTTATCTTAGGTTTCTTATTTGGAGAATCTTAGTCTTATGGATAGGTCTTGGATGATTTTTCTTAATAAAGTGATCTTTATGAACCATAACTACTTCTTACGAAGCCCCATTGGCTAAGGGAGAGATTGAGTCATGATAGGTTCACATTCAAGTAAGTATATTCTAACTTTATTCTCATCTCTTCTAGTAGATAAAAGTAGCATAAGTGTTGGATTGAATAATATTACTCCTTATATTTATGTATTAGGGTGTTACTCATACTTATTTCATTTTAAGTTCCCTATACATGTATCTGATTACTTTACATTTAAACCCTTATTTTGTGCCACAAGATTTGGTGAGCACTAGACTTGTTTACTTTTCTTATTATTAGATTAGTTTAATTTCTTGTTTATTATCACAAGTTAATATAGAAACCATAGGACTCTTTTAGGGTTGTTATGTGATTGTGTTAGACTATAGGCTTTATAACCTTACCTAGCATGATGTGTTGTGACATATGATAAAACTGATCCCCTAATCAGGTTTAGTGGATCCTCATATTGGTCATGATCCAACTTAACAAGTATGAGCCCCAATCAGAAGGGTAGGTGTGATCTATCATATCTAATATATAATTGATTCATGTACACCATACAATTCTGATTGCATACATTTTGGTGAACCTAATGTGAATCCTATCCCACTGCTAGTTGGATTATCTTAACATTTCCATTTTTTTCTTTCTTATTTATCATTAGCTCCACTTTATCTTCATCTTCATTACATTTTTGGGAACCCAACATGAATCAAACAATTGAAAATTTTCTTTCACTTATTTTATTCTTTTTTAATCATTCCTTTTATCATCATTTTATCACTAATTTCTTCCCTAATTACATTCTCTACATCATCATGAATCCAATGCATTTTATGGTTTTCAAAATGGTTGAGTAGAACTAAAGATATAGGTAAAAGAAGAAACATGCCTAATATACTAGGTTGACTTGGTTGACCTAGTGCTTTTTCTAACCTTTGTGCACTGTACTGGGTCAACCTAGTCGACCTAGTATAGTTTTACAGTCTCTATGTTTTTTCTAGGTCAACTAGGTTAAACCAATACAATTTTTTATCTTCTTTGCTTTCCAACTTAGCTTTTTGCATTTTTTGTATGTCTGACTTAGTTCTATATCTACCTAGCTTAGTTCTTTATCTCTATCTATTATTCTTATTATTTAGAATTGTTTTCATTTTATCCTTAAGTATCATATCCCCCATTATAAACTTCTTAGATAACCTAGATTTATTTAGACACTCTATGGGGTTCTCTTTTCTTCTTATGCCTTTTTTAATCTCTTCTTCCTCTTTTTAGATATTGGGGCATCTTATGATTCCCATACACACATTACTCTAGCCTTTAGGGAATATTGAGATGTGCACCTTCATATCATTTTAGACTTTGGGGCATCTTGAGATTCCCATCCCTATATCCACTTATCTTTTGGGGAATTTAGTGGTTCCCACTCTTATTCTACCTTTCATGCTACCAAACTAATTCAACTTCAAGAAAAATTTCAAGACACCTATACTTGTATCTCACATGCTCATCCTTGATATAACCATTGATGTAGGATCCCTTCTCTTCTTATTATGCTTTCTATCTATATCTATCTAGCTATTTTTGTAGGTTACTTAAGCATGGGTCTTTCCCTATGCAGTAGTTTCCTTCCTTTTCAAACCTTTTGGTCTTTTGATTTCTTGATGTACCTTAGTCTTCATTTCCTTTCTTTTCAAACCTTTAGTAAGACTTGTGTAGCTAAGATAAATTTTGAAAAGTACTTAAGGTTGATAGTCCTATTGTTTTGACAAACCAAATCTGAGTGTCTTGACTCTAATAAAGAGTTCCTCTACTTTGGTTTTTCCTTTAGTTTCCCCTCTACCCCCTTTCATTTCCCCCCTTGATAGACAAATTGTGATTCCAAATATATTTTCCCTCTTCTTTAAATTCCTTTTTATTCATTTCTTAAAACCATGATAACACTACTTTGTTTCATTTTTATCTATCTTTAAATTCAAAGCATGTTTGAGAAACTATGGATCATTTTCATCATGTTTTATATATTTACTGAAACTACTTTTTTCCTTTTCCCATTTATCTTGATTTTGTTGTTGTACTATTGTGAAAACCTAAGTTTGTACCTTATTTCCATTTTTTCATGAGATGTGGATTGTTATTTCTCACCCAACCATGTTATTTTCCTTTTATGCATCCCCTTTTTCCATTGATGATTGAGATGTGGATTGTTATTGCTCACTCATCAATGTTGTTTTACCATTTTTATTTTTGAATCCTCTTTTGACCATCTTGTTTGAAATGCATCCTTGATTTGATTTGGTGAGTTTCCCTTTTCTTACTTGAATTTTACTTGTTTTAGTTTTTTAGTCTTTAGTAGCCTTAGATTTTTGATTACCTAATTTACTCTTATTTGACTTGGTCATTTGGTTTAACATAGCACTTGTCACCTAGCTTGCCAAATTCCCAAGTACGTCCCATCTACATAGTACTAGTTATCTTAGATTTTCTTATATTTATTTATTTTTTCTCCTTAGTTTTGTATTTCTAAGTATTTCCAAATTAGTCTCTATGCCCTCCATAATCAAAAGTAAAACATAGCTGACAAACATCCTATGATAAAGGTAAGTCAAGGTACGCATCATTTACATTTTAGTTATTTAATTATTAGTTAGTTTCCTTTTTTGTCATTTAATTTTAGTTATTTTATGCTTTTTAAAATACTATAATTTTTTTTATCATTATCATTGTGTGTGTCCTTATGTTCTTTCTCAAAGAACCATCCCCTATTACACCTTAGTGACACATGATGAAATTTGAGTGGGGAATATGTATACACAATATTTTCACACTTTTATTGATTATTGATGCTTTACATCTTGTAGTAACCTATCCCAACTAAATATATCTAAGTGCATGCCTTAAGGGGTGCACTAGGAAAGGGGTGGGCATAGTTTTGGTGCTTCATAAGATTGTTGTCTCTTATTTCCATATTATTCCCTATCCATTCAGCTCTTAAAACCTTTCCCTAAGCTATCTCTCCTTCCTTGCACATTCCTCTAGTATTTTCCTCTTTCTATCCTTCTTTTCCTTGCTTAGTACACGTTTTACCTATTTAGTAATCTAGGTCAACCTAGTCAACCTAGCATAGTCTGGGGTTACTTTACCTCTTTAGGCCTAGTTTTCATTTGGCCGACCTATCACAAACTTTAGGAATTAACCTTATAATATGCTAGGTTGACCCCATAAACCTAGTATAGTTGACATGTCTAAGTGATTTTCAAGTCAAATACTCCTATATATACAAGGTAATTTTGGTCATTTTCATATGAATGCAATCAAGAGTTATTTATTCACTTGTGCTTCTTCATAATCTATTCTTCCATCATTCTACTTGAGGAGTCTTATTTTAGGTTTCTTATTTGGAGAATATTAGTATTTTGGATAGGTCTTGGATGATTTGGCCTAACAAAGTGATCCTTATCAACCACAACAACCTCTTGTGAAGCCCCATTGGCCAAGGAAGAGATTGAGTCATGACGGGTTCAAATTCAGGTAAGTATATTATATCTTTGTTTTCCTCTCTTTTAGTAGATAGATGTAGCATAAGTATTGGCTAGAATAATATTACTTCTCATATTCCATGTATTATGGTGTTACTCATACTTACTTTATTTGAAGTTCCCTATATATGTATTTTATTGCTTTGCATCTAACCCATTATTTTGTGCCACAAGTTTTGGTGAGCACTATATTAGTTTACTTTTCTTGTTATTAGATTAGTTTACATTTTTGTTTATTATCATAAGTGAATATAGAAACCATAGAAATATTTTATGGTTGTTGTGAGATTATGTTAGAGTGTAATATTTGAAACCCTACCTAGCATGATGTTGTATGATAGATGATACAAGTGATCCCCTAATTAGGTCTAGTAGATCCTTATATTGGTCATGCTCCTACTTAACAAGTTTGTGCCCCAATCAGAAGTATAGGTGTGATCTATCTTATCTGATCTAGTATTGATTCATGTGTACCATGAAATTATGGTTGCATATAATATGTTGTAAATGGAACACATTAAGTGATAGGAGACTAGGAGGTACTTAAGGAGAGGTTCATTCTAACCTTCTCCTTCTCTTCATAGAACTTATAGCTATTGGAACCACTATAAGTCATTTGTATGGTAGTGTTTGAGGATACTGCCATCCTATAAGAGCACTTTAGAGACATGTTTAGGGAGAAAGGATTGGCACTCATAATTTTTAGTGAAGATAAGGTGCTTAATAGTGATTTTAGTGAGGAGGATGATGAGACCTAGAATAAGTGCAATTGGAAGGATCTAATAGGAATATAAAAAAATTGTGTTCCATGTGGATGATAGCACGCCAAATGAAGAAGATCCAATTCATATTTGAATTTAAATAATTAAGGGGATAAAAAAAGTTAATAATCTCATTAGGATAGGAACGAACCCTACCATGCACCACTCAAGACCACTAAATTAGACATCGACACAAAAGGTGGACCAATTATTGCCACTATAGGTGCTTATTGGTCTGAGGTAGAGATGGCACAAATCATAAACCTCCTAAATGAGTTTTAGGACTTGTTCTCACATAGCTATGAAGACATGAAGGGAACCCACCCTATCCTTGGTAAAATGAGAATCAAGCCAGTGGATGGTGTGAGGCCTATCAAGAAGTGACTGTATAAAATGAATCCCAATCTTCATGCCAAGGTGAAAATGGAGATTGATAGAATGCTAGCCACTAACTTTATCTACCCTATATAAGAGTCTAAATAGGTGAGTCTAATGGTCATAAGCATACAAAAGGATGGGAACATATAGATCTACATCAATTATAGACTCTTGAATTTTTCCTATGTCATTAATCCATTCCTAACCCCATTCATTGATGAGGTCCTACATGGTGTCACAAATTGCAAAATCTATACTTTCACTAATGATTTCTCAGGCTACCATTAGGTGTAGATCAAGGAGGAGGATAAGATTAAGAAAACCTATACAACTAAATGGGATTATTTTACTAATAATTTTATGCCTTTTAGAGTCAATAATGCACCAACCATATTCTCTATAGTGGTGATCACTACTTTTAAGGACTTCATCTATAGGTTCCTCTAAGTTTATCTCAATGACTAGACTATGTATGGACTTATAAAGGACTACTAGGCCTCATTTTTGAGAGGTGTAGGTAGTTATATATATCATTAAACTTTAATAAGTACATCTTCATAACCCACTTTATAACATTTCTTAGGCACATCATCTATAAAGATGGTTTGCTTATTAACCCTATGAAGATAGCCATCAGAATTTAGCTCCAAACTCCTTTAATGAAAAAAGATGTCATGCCTTTCTAGGCCATTATGGCTACTACAAGAAGTTTATATAGATCTATGAAAAGATAAAAACACCTCTAGAGGAGATCTTGTACAAATATGGCCCATTTTATTATGGTGAGGCATAAGAGGAGGATTTTGAAACATTAAAGCTAAAGTTTACTAGCATGTTAATTCTATAATTCCTAGACTAAAATACTCCTTTACATGTCCATGTTGATTCTTCATGATCCATAATTGGTTCCATATTAACACAAATAGGTGAAGGCAATATGGACCACCCTATCTCCTTAGTAAGTAGTAAATTAATGAAAGAAAAATAGAATTACACCACCAGTAAGCATGAGGTGTTGGTAATGGTCTAGGGCTTACAAAAAATTAGGTAATATCTATTGGAAACCCTATTCATATTTTTCATTGATCATGAGGTTATTAAGTACCTCATGAATAAGCCTATTTTACATGGGTACATATATATATGGATAGTATTATTTCAAGAGTTCTAATTCTCCATTATTGTTAAACCTGGGAAGAAAAATAAGGGGCTAGACCATTTGTCCCACATAAATTTTGGTGATGCAATAGTGTTGATTAAGGATGACATGTCAAATGTGTAATTTTATAGAGTCCATCATGTCCCTGAAGACTTGGCAAATATTTCTACTTTCCTAATGTCTAGGTTTGCACCCTAGACCATAAAAAAAAAGGAGAATAAGAAACTTGTGGTTCATGCCACCCCCTTCCATCTCATTGAGGGGGAGATGTACAAACTAAGTAGAGATGAAGTCTTATACTGGTGTGTTTTGGAACATGAAAAGGACTCCATCTTACAAGAATCACATGAGAAAATTGTATGAGGCCATTATGCTAGAGATGCAATGACCCACAAGATATTACAGTCAATCTTGTGGTGGCCAAACCTATTCTAAAATGCAAAGTCATGTGCTAAGGCATGTGACATATGCTAGCACACTAAGAATCCCAACCAATAGGATGACATGCCTCTCATCCCCATTCTTTCCCAGTTACCATTTAAGAAATGGGCCATTTATTTTGTTAGATCAATAACTCCTATAATATGGGACATAGGTGTAAGGTATATTTTGGTAGCCATTGACTATTTCATTAAGTGGACCAAGGCTATGATGACAAAATACTACATAGTGATGATATCCATGTGCTTTTTCTAGGAGTATAATAATTTGATATGTGTGCCCATTAAGTATAACTAGTAATAGGGGCACTCATTTCATCAATCAGATTATGCACATCCTCTTAAATGAATATATGGTTACACACCATAAGACCACCTTATATCATCCCCAAGAAAATGTCAAATTTGAAGCACTTAATAAGATATTAGGAATGTGCTTGATAAAGATATTCAATGTAAATCACAAGGATTAGGATTATTGTATTTCAATGGTACTATGGACATATTATATGACATATAAGCACCTGAACAAAGCTACACCATTTCAACTAGTGTTTGGTAATAAATAAGTTCTCCCCATGGAATTCATGGTGCCATCCTTACATATTGAATGGATTGGTTGTTAAGACAACCAATAATATTTGAGAACAATGTTGGAAGACTTGGAGCACTTAGATAAAAAGTGTTCCCAAGCAAGATGGAGTTAATAATTCAAAAAGGTGCACTAGAAGCTCTACCCTGACAAGCACATCAAGTGCAAGGATATGATTAAA
Source organism: Torreya grandis (assembly GCA_037957365.1). Lineage (NCBI taxonomy): Eukaryota > Viridiplantae > Streptophyta > Pinopsida > Cupressales > Taxaceae > Torreya > Torreya grandis. Next base: position 1,622,619 of record JARHVA010001039.1, on the reverse strand, counting down.
TTAGAATTGGTGTTTTTCTATGAATCAAAGTACCTTAACCACCTAGGAAAATTTTAAATAAGGTGGATGGGCCCTTACATCATCCACCATATACTAGAGACAGGTGCATGCATGTTATGAATGTTGTCTAGTGAAATGTTCCTAAGGCATTTCAATGGTAACCAATTAAATCCATATCTATAGTAGGATGGTGATTGTGCCATAAAAACACTAAATTCTTTGTCACTAGTTAGTTTGAAGTTGAGCTGACTAGAATATAGTTTGGTGCAAGCCAAAATATTCTTTCTTTTTATTTTTTTCCATGTATAGTGTAAAGAGGCAATAAGTGGTGCATGGTGGATATAAGGAATTATCTATTGGAACTTCATGTATAATTATAATCAGGTGAGTAAATCACTTGTTCTTTATAATTTCTTAAGGTTAGACATCTAAGTAGTGGGTACATGAGACTTATCATACTCAAAAAAGAGGTACATAGAACCCTGTGCATGAGAGTACTAATGAAGGGCACTTCCAAGCTCATATATAAAATACTCAAGCCTTTCACACATAATTATAATTAGGTGAGTCAATAACTTATGCCCTCTAAGCACATGAGGCTAAATATCTAAGTGGTGGTCATGTGAAACTTGCCAGATATAACATTAGATGCACAAGATCTTAGTGCCCAAGGTGAACATTATAAGGCTCTTGAAGGCCTAAGAAAAAATTAATATGACACCTACATGCATAATACTATCTAGGTGAGTCAAGCCCATTTGCTTTTTAAGCACCTAGAGCTAGATTCCTAAGTTCTTAGGCATGAGGAAGTTACCACACTTTGTAGATTTGAGAATAAAATGACAAAGTACATAATCATAAAGGTAATCTTTGAACTAAAGTTATAAGGATGTAAATCAATTAAACATGTGCCAGAGACCAAATAAGAAGATGAATATTCTCAAAAAGGTTGGGTATAAGAACATAATGAAAAATTCATAATCTAACCATGTATAAAAGAACAAAAGAGAAGAGGAAACATTGGAGGGCTAGTGTAAGGGATTTGTATGGGGTAAGATATGCCAAGATAAGATGAAGCATAAGAAACTAACCAAAATAGAGAATTACACTTGAAATAAAAGCACATTTAGAAGATAAAGTGGAATTAAGGAGGCTGAATCATGCACATGTGAGCCACTACACCTAGGTTTCCATAAGGAAGGTGAAGGTCATGCCAAGTGAATAAGTTTAGGAGAAGAATCATCAAAGACAACTAACATATACCCTCGTTTGAGTGGGAAGTGATATTTTGAAGTTAATTTCACTTCACTAAACTAATATTAGAGAGCTTCAATGAAATAGTGGTGGAGGCACAAAGATACATATTTAATGCACTGATGATAAGGGATTTATATGGATTTTGTAAAATTTTACATTTTTTAATAAATCTAGGCACTACCATACCATAAAGCACCTGTATTAATTATGATAGATAAGGAAAGGGTATAAATTATCAAGTAGTATACTTGATTAGGTTACAAGTTTTATACTAACTTAAGACTAAGAGTGAACCTACAAAAAAACTAGAGAGCTAAGCTACGAAAAACCCTATACCAATGAGAATTTGAGTGCTTTCAAGCATTAAGAGTGAATGGTTACATGATAAGAAGGATTACATTCATAGGAAGAGTGATTTGGAAAAGTGTGGAGAAATGATTCTATAGAAACTAGATAATTAGAAGAGTGAATTGATGCCTAGGCCACCTTTAAAGGCTAGTGAATCTTCAGAGATGAGGGAACAATCATAAATCCCATAATTGTAGAAATACCACCACCATTTGAGGCTAAGGTAAATTACACCTATTTTAATTCAAAATTAACAAGTTTAGGATGGTGAATAAATAAAAAAGATCAAGCTCTGAGAAGGAACAATAGGACTCAAAATAGGTGCATATAATGTCCAAAGTGGACACTCTTAAAATAACAGTGTAATGAGTAGAAGTAATGAGCATGGTGCAGGTGGAAATTGAGGTGCTCACCAAAATATCCTACCAAGTAATGTAGTTTCCTCCATAGGTTATGACAGGGGATGATTGGTACTCTTTTGCATACATCTAGTCATTCTAAAGACTTCACACAAGATTATATGGTGGATACAGGGTGAAAAATAGTGTAAGGTGATGCCTTGTTTGACATCTCAATCCAAGACACATTGACAAATTTTTGCATAACTCAAATTTATGAGTTGCCATGATTTGAGAAACTAGAGGAGATAGTTAAATTCCTCCTCTTACACATTCATAAGGACCACATTTACTTCACAAAGAGGTGCATAAAGGTTTTAGTGTAATTAATAAAGAGAATAACTAGGCTTCTAGATGTCAGTAAGGACATCCATCAAATGATGGATGATGATGAAGAGGTGGAATTAATATCCCTTATCTTAAATTATTTCATGGGCGGTTTTACATTCCCCATGAAGGAATGTAAGGACCTTGACATGAGGGTGGTAGTGTACCTTGTAAGCTCCATGCTATGCCCATGTGGTTAATGGACCAATGTGAATAAGGCATACCTCTACATCACCTATCACATGCAACAGTGCATGTAGTTTAATGTTTCCAAATTCATCTCCAATGAATTTATGAAGAATGCATAGGAGTTTAATAGGTTAAAAGGGATATTCAGGTGGGGATCTATTCTCATTCTCATTATCATGGAAGAGATTATAATTCTAGATGGGGATGAGAATAACCTATGGGTCCATCCAGAGCATAATGAATCCCTAATAGAGAAGTTCAAAGACTTCATGAGCCCCCTCATTTTAGTGCCAAATATAATACTAGCATGATGGGGTGGTGGTAAATTTACATATAGGTCTTTAGGCTAAAATGGCACAGCCCTCAAGGGTTCCCTTAAAGTATGTTTAGAATGACAACCTTTGCCATAATGCAACACTGTTGTGTAGTGCACTTGTTATTAGTTTATAGAAACATGCCAGGATGGATAAAGCTCCCCTATACCTTTTTGGAAATATACTTCAATGATGTGCTCCATCTTGGTAGAACCTACATAACAGGTGTACCCTAGTTCTGAAAGGGTACTCAAAGATAAGAAATGCAATGTTGGTGTCTTGAAAGATCAAATAAATAAGATAGTAGAGACCCTATGGGGGTAAAATGAAAGTAAGGCTAGAATCAAGGAGGTTCATGCCAAATAAACACAAGAATAAGAAGTAGACAAGGGGGAAAAGTTTGAGGAATAACCCCTCTAGAAATAAGATGACAAAACTAACACTAAAGAAAGAGAGGAGATAGACCAAGGGGAAAAGTCTGATGAAGAACCCCTAATAGAAGAATAAGAAGAATAAGAATGAGAAGAAGAAAACACTAAAGAAAGAACCAATGCCAATGGTGAAGAGAAGGAGCTAGCTGAGGAAGAGGAGTATGAGCCAAGCTCTAGGGAGAAAGCATAGAGGGGGTTCACCAAATATGATTACTTGTACATGATAGAGTAAATGTACCCTAAAACTACTATGACCCTAATGTGCCATCAAGTTTCTTGGGTTATTGATTACTAAATGGATGAACCTTAGTTTGAGGTATCAAAGAAGGAATCTAAATCACCAAGAAACTAAAAGAGGGACATGACTACTAGCTTATAAATCCTAGGGATATGAACCCCATAAGGTCAGTTAATTCACTCCTCAAGATGGCCTCATTAGTAACATGTAAGAACATCGTCAATGATGCTCATGCTAACAAATAAAAATAGATCATGAAAGAGTCATAGGAAGAATTGAAGGCAATGAAACTCAAACTCTAGAAATTAGTCAAGCACATCAAAGAGGTGGAGCCATCTCTTTTGGATGGTGTTAATACCTCAAAAATTAAACAAGTTGATAAAATTTGTGAACTAGTAGAAAAAAATCTCCTTTGGATGAATCTAGTGCTGTAGGAACAAGAAGACGCTTGTAAAGCCATCAAAAGAGAGCTAAACAAAAAGATATATATGGTGGAGGACCTCTTCACCAAACTAGAAAAGGGTCTAAAATAAGTAGATGCCATTTTTTTCAATTTATCCACTCAAGTGTTAGTCATCGATGTGCACCTTCAAAAGGAGAAAAAGGATAAGGATGCTCTAATGAAGCATGCTTTCACTATGGGTAGGACCGAGCACACACAAGTTATGGCATAGGTCAACACCTTAAGCGCAAAGATAAAAACCTAGGAAAAAGAATCAAAGGTACTCTTATGTGCCTTTTAAACAAAGTTAGGTGAGGAAGGGTAAATTTTAGATGGTGGGGTGAGAAGAGATAAGGAAAGAATGGAATCCTTTAAAAAATAAATGGAGAGAACAAACATATCCTTACTTGAGTCTGCATTAATAAAAGTAAGTAGTGTCATCAAAGAGATAAAACTCATCATTTAGGGATTTGAGAACTTTAAGGTTGAGCTACAACAAAGTGCACCCAAATTTTTCATAGCAAAGGCACTAAAAGACTAGTTTGAGGGTAGACTATTAATTTTATATGGCGTAATATTAGCCCCCTTTTTATTTTACCTAGTGGACCATGTCAACTTGGCATATCTCAACATGTGGCAATCATTACAAATGGTTTCTCTTTTGATACCTTTAGTGATAAATAGAATAATCTTTGAAAATATTACACAAGATGGTATGTATTTTCTTAATATCCAAGTTTGAAGGGGAATATCTTTGAGTGATTACATGTGGTGATTGGAGAGTGCATCTATCAGAGTAGTGGAGCCAACATTATAATGACCCTTGATGATAGCTCAAAACCTAGTGTACACCCATCTAACTTGGAAATAATATTAACCCCTACCTATAAAAATAATAATGAACTTGAAGAAGAAGGAGGTGACATTAATGTAGAAAATCTCTGTAGGATTAGTTCTAGGATCATACATGCATTTTGGCTTGAAACCATCATGAATACTTTGAAGAATCACTATGTATCAACCAAGTTTGCATGTGAGTTAATATGATTTTAATATACCTTAAATGAGCATGTTATTTATTTTATACAAACTATACTTTGTGTTGATGAACTTTGAGTTAATATAAATGGCATTGCATAATGTTTGTTTGCTAAATATTTTCATATAGTTTAGCACTATTGTATGATTGAAATTTATGTTCTATATGAATAATGATATAGTTTTTGTTATTTAAATGTATTATGACCTAAATGTCTATTCTAGGTTGATAATGGTATCATTATTCCATGTAGCAACTTTGGCATACCTATAAAATCAACTAAGTGTTGAAATCGACATGCATCGATAATCTGCCTAATCCCATTTCACTAATGACTAAGTCCCATTGAGACTAAGGTTGTGACATGTTTCAACTAGCCCAATGTGAGTCCCAGTCCCTTCACTACTATGCTTTGGGTAAGTGCAAAAAGCTTGTGCCTTATATGAAATTTATGTCAGTGTAGTAGTGCATTTAAATGTTGTGTGCCATATAATTTTACTATGATTTTGCCTATATGTATCAAGTATAAAATTGACTTGGATTGATTGGTAAATGCATGACTAGGCACATGAGTTAACCAATGAGACTTCTCTATAACAATAGTTCTCAATATGTAGGTTATCTTCCACCCATTTCCTTAGCTCTATACCTCCATGACTAGGATGATTTATCACATACTCTTACTCCACCTAATCTAAATAATGTTCAATGTTCTCTAATGATATCTGATACATGATCCCTACTTACCCTTTCAACAATATAATTTAACCAATCATAGAAATGAACTAAAATGTTGAGTTGAATTTGGTCACATGCCCACTAGTCTTATGTCATAAGTACATTCCCTATGCCTATCTATCCACACCAATATATCATGTGAGTTATGTTCATGTGCTCACCCAAGGTAAAAAAGAGAAACCAGGATAGGTCATGCTTAGTTATTTATGGAAACATAATATATTCAACTTGTTCATGTACTTGTGCATATAAGGATACTTATAAATAATATTTACTATTATATAAATCATGTGGTAACACATGAATATGTAATGAACAAAAACATAGAATAACTATTCTACCTAAGTATTCATCTTGACTAAAAGTAGGAAATCATCAAATGTAGAAACAACTTATAATGTTAGAAACGTTAGTCTAAAACATATTAGTAGTATTTCATATCCATAAATAGATAAAATGACAATAACAATGGAATTAATGACCATAACAATTACTCTTTAGTTTAAATTTACAATGTCGACCATGGCACTAGTATTTTCAAAGCTAATTTTTTAACCTCTATCTTTATTTAGATAAGATTTCCATTTTAACTAGAAACTCTATCAAAAATTCAATCACATATCCCCTATTATCAATTTTATCTCTCTCTAAACAATCCTTTTACCTATATTTTATATCCTTTAAATGCCCTATGTTTCACTAGGTAGCTCATTTGTTAACAATCACAAGTTAATATGATTACTACTAACTGGTAGTTAATGTGACTTCCACCCAATATAAGTGAATGCATAGTCCTAATGGGCATTCCAAGTCATTCAACCCACCCTTACATTCATATCTCAACTTCCTCTCAAAATGTATCTAGCATAAATATCTTCCAAATTTACCTCCTACTAATTGAATTAACTTGGATAGATCTGATGTTGACACATGGTCATTTTTGTGGTTTTCTAGATATGTTTACCAAGAGTGCAAAAGTGGATGGCCTTTTTGCATGCACCAAGGCCTAGTAAAAATTTGGCAAAACATGTTTAAATTGGGGGTCAATATTGAATTTTTTTTATTGGATTCAACTAAATATAAATTTTACCTATATATATTTGATCTAATGTGTAAACTACCATTCCTTGAGATCTATAGTGTATAGGTGCAACTAAAATGACTAGATAAGTTTTGCAGTATAAGGATAGAATGTAGAGACAATTTTTTTTTTAGATTTTAAAAATTAATCTTTTTTAAATACAAGATAATATAATAAACAAGAAATATAAGCTAATGAATAAACTAATTAACAAAACAAAATGTAATATCTAAAAGTTATATTTGGATGCTAAGTGTGTTTCTTGAATAACTTATTCCTAAATTAGCCCTAGACCTATACTATAGCCTTTATCACACTTTTATAACCATTATGTAAACCAAAAACATATTTAGTCAGCTCAAACATAGTCCAAGAACTAGATTCCTAGATCCTAACCCATTGTTCCTAGTAGCCTACCAACTAGACACTAGTGCCATATTAAGGACATTATATTCATTTCATGTTAGTTTCCAAAATTTGGTGCTCGTGTCCTTTGTCCTAGCTTGCCCAAATAGATATATTTACAAATGTATACCCCCTCATATGGTCATCTTAATCACATTTTATTATTCACATAAGCTAAAGATCACTATAAGGACAAGACTTTTAGATCTCTATCCACTAGATGGAAAATAGATGAAAAAGGCCTATTAAAATAAGAAAAAAGTTGAGAAAATCAAGGTTAATAATCCCTATCTACCCTACTTCTATATACTACCATCTAAAACTTCCCTAAGCCTAGATTTTAAATATTTTCCATCTCAGTCACACTCTATGCATTCAATACCACTATAATTCTAGTATTCACTTTCACTTGCATCAAGCACTAGGTGGGATAATTACATCAACCTTGATCCCTCTTTAGAGTATTCATATGTACATAACTCCCTTAAAAGTGGGGAGTTTGAGGATGTCCATCCTGTCTTGCTAATGAGAACATATTTTTAGCTCATGCCATACTTGTAAGGAAGATTAGGGTTTGCATATCAAATCAACTATTATAAGCACAATACAGAGTTCTATATATTGTATGCACAAGAATATAACCTAAAAACATAGGCACATGTTCTCCCAATAAATAAGAATAGTCCTACAAAGATGACATTAACACCACTTTTAAGACACTAGAGCCACATGATTCTAATATCCATGTGGGGCTCTACTATCTAGTGAACAATCTAACTCAAGGACCATTTATGATCCTCAAATCTACCCATAACCAAGTTTTCAGCACCTAAATATTTTTCAATAGTTGTTTTCTAGATAAGTCTCTATTCATGCATATATATTATTATTACAAATCAAATCAAGACAATATATAACAAATCAATGGTTATTTATTGCATATTATTTCATTAATTTAGACAACTCATCCCTTTAATCTAACTTAGGATTTACAATAGTAAAACCTTAAAAGGATAAAACATTTGGTGAACCTGACTTACTTTAAATATTACTTCAAACCCTAATTTGCCTTTTCAAATTTTTTTGGCAATAAACTAGGGTTACATACTTCTATTTTAATAAATTTTTAGCATAACCTAACTCATTAAATCAATTACATAATAGGGTTTAAATTTATCTGAATATAATTTAAATTTTTTGCAAAGAAACCAAAAATTCAAATAACCCTAACCCTGGACACTCTTAAGTATCATTTTATATTTATACTCATATTTTACTTCCAAAATATTATTTTTTCTTCCATATTTAATTTATGTAATATGTTTTAGATTAACATTCTTAGAAGGTTCAAAAAAAAAACTTCTTACCTTACAAACTACAATGTTATAATTTACCAATAGATTTGATGAAACTGAAAATCAACAATTAAAAGATTTTGTGTCCAAACATATGGATATACAAGATGACTACATAAATATTATTTAGGAAGAACTCCAAAAAACAAACAATGGTCAATCTTCAACTCCCTCAGTTAATAATGTTGTTACACCTACATTTGGGCCAACTTAACCAACTTAGAAATCACAACTTAAAATTATAATTCAATAACCATTATTGACAACTACATCTCTTTACATCTAGTTTATACACTCCAGATGTATAATCCCTTATGCACAAGATTCATGCTCTATAGTCTAAGGTGTTATATCTCAATAACGGAGCCACTAGGCCATCACATTCCTTAGATTCTAACATTATCTTACACCTTTGGAACATCACATAACAATAACACTTTTTCCATCTAGTGTAGTGACACCCAAATTTACATTATATGATGGAAAAGGTGACATAAATCATTATCTCAGAGTTTTCATGCAACATGATTTGACTATGTTTCCAATAATTAGCTTCTTATGAAGTTCTTTCCACACAATCTCAAGTATTATGCCCTATAATAGTTATATGATTTACCAAATCAATATATCATAACATTCAATCCTTTACATGACATTTTTATATAACACTTCTCTATCAACATTAGTGATAATATATAGTATGCACAAGTGGTATAGTTAAAATAAAATTCAAACAAACCTATTATAGGTTGTGTCTTATGATACAAGACTATATTAGCCAAATTGACTAGCCCCATGATAGACAAAGATCTTTAGGACATATTTAAACAAATTATCTTACCAACATTACATGAAGCTATCTTATTCAAGAAGTTTCCTACATTTACTAATTTGTGCCACACAGTTAAGGAAAGAGAGGTTAATCTCCTATCAATGGTAAACTCAAGTATAAAAATGGATCATAATCAAATATTAAGAGTTCAAACAATCCTCCATATAAGGTAAGGGACAATGAGAAAAAAGGTGATCAAAATGCCACAATCAACTTAGATTCTAAGCCATCTCTTAGGTTGTTGTTATCCACTCCTTAGTGCAGAGTCTTTAATAACCTTCCAAAGTCACCATGATGGGTTTTAAAATATCTCTTGGAATGTAATGTACTATCTCTCCCTCCCATTAAATATGTTGATATGACATGGCATCTTTCAAAGAAGTATGATTTTTATGCATTTTATGAGTATCATAAGGAATGAGGCCACATAAAAAACAAATGCTTTAGCCAAGCACAAGATATAAGATCTAATTGAGGTTAATATTATTGATGTGGGTACACCCATAAAGGCACAAAAACCATATAAAATATAGGAAAAGTACCTAAATATATTCTTATATCCAGTCCTAAAGCACACAATGAATGAGGTAGGGAGCACATTAGGTGTTTACTATAAATATCGGGTACATCCACCACTAGCTTAATATCATAAAATTATAGAGGACGAAAATACATTACACAACATCATTGAAATTTATCATACTATAATGCCACAAAGACCACTCATCATATTCTCAAAGTAGAATATTGTGGATGATAATATATATTTACATGCACTGTTCATATGACCATATATAGATCATCATCCTATCTAGAGTGGTATGGTTGACAATGGGTTAAGCATTAACATGTGCACTATGACACTCTTATAGTATTTTGGATACATAGAGTGGGATATACTCCCCATGATATAATAATTAGTGGTTTCATTGGTCACTTTCAGATTTCCATTGGGGAGATTGTGCTTATATTATAGGTTAGACCGTCATGCATAGCCACTCAATTCTTAGTAGTAGCTACTGTAGGTGTATTAAATATACTATTAGGTAGGACATGATTACAAAAAATTTGAACCATCCCATATATATTTCACCAATTCTTGAAGTGCATACAATAAAATTAGGTGGTCAAAGTTGAGGGTGTCCCATATGAATATCCTCTACCCATCCCATAGGTAGTTCTAGCAGAATCACCAGTTCTAGTTCTAAAACCATTACTAGATATTACATAGTTATTAGTTATATCTCAGAGTACAATTCCTATGCATATATAATATATTTCAATAAATTCAATAGTGTATGAAAGGTCTACTCCTATAGTATTGACATGTAAACATGATCTCCCATAGAGACCATTATTAGAGAGACCCCTACATCAAATATATGTCATATATTTAAGATTACCTTCTTGTATTAAGTTTATGCTAAGATTAGTATCATTTTTTTTTCAAATTTATTAGAATAGGGCACCTATATCTCCTATAGATTCTTCTTTTATTATATGGGTTCCTAAGACCCCTATAATTCATAAGGCATCACAGTCAGTGACACAAATTCATAGAATCACTACACAAGAAAATTAAGACACATATTACTCTACATAGTAGATTATGAGATCACATATGTCTTTTATCACAACATGCATGATCAAAGTTCACTAATGTGGCATAGCTCACAGTGATATTGAGTATCCCATGAGACTTATTGGCTAGTATGATTCCTAATCCTTGTACATAATTTATTCTCTCTTTCTCTTTGTACATAATTTACTTTCATTTGATTGTACATATATTATATACAAAAAAGACATAAATAATATAACATGCCAAAACATAAAAACATTCAAATATTACTCAGAAAACACAAAATTTATAGATTGTATGCATTACTATGTTTACATTTTTTCTACTTTTTAGATATTACATATGCTAATTATCTTAATATAGTTAGTTCATCATACATAGATGCTTCACTTATTATCTAGTTATTTAATATTACATACATGAATCTAGTTTATTACACTGATCTAAACTTGTTATAATATACCCACGAGGGCATATACACTAATCTAGGTTTATTCATTTGATACATTTGCCCAATTGCGGGTATCTCATACATAGTTTCTACTACTAGGTTATATCTTTACATTATATAAATTCTATTTTATGCATTGATATATCTTGATATTTATCATTACTATTCATACATTATATGCATACATTTGAACATGTCCTTCTATGTGGCTCTAATCCAATTTTTTTATTTCTTGCATATGTGGACATTTAAACATGTCCTCATATGTATTCATTCTCATACTTAGTGACATGTGCCCATGTCCCTTGTATTTTGGCCCCTTGGCCTAATTTTTTGTGCCTCATGTGTTTTATATGTATGATTTCTTATATGTCTTCACCCTGACACTTGTCTTTGCTTGTTACATACACTAGTTTTTGATACCATGAGGTACCTAATACATCTACCCTTCGGGTGTTGTGATGGAAATCATTCCCCATCCATATAGGTAGCTACTAATTTTTTTTATACACATTTATTACATCTATATTGACACCCTTGTGAAATATTAGATATAACATACATATTACATTACATACTTATGCTCATATTATTTTACATTTTGATGTTATGTTTGCACATTATATTGGAATATCACATAATTATCATATATTCTATGGATAACACATTTTATAGATCTATTTTATTTTGAGGATAGTTATTGTATGGGTGAACTACTAACCTCAAAATATTGGGCATTCATAGGGGTTTTACAAATAGATCAGGCTCCTACATTTCTATTCACATATTATTTTCAGCACACATGCTTAGTTTTAGCAAATCAAACATAGCTTAGACACAAGAAATAATAAGGACAAAAAATAGCTCAGAAACCAATATTTCACACTAAATATAAATTATCACCCATATTGGGACACTATAACCACATTGCACTACTATCCACTATAGGGTGCTACTATCTAGTATCCCTAGCTTTAGAGCAATCCGAATTAGCTAGAATAGTAAACCAAGTATAATATGAATTTGTATATAAATAGTCATTGGTTTGATATTTTTGTTTATATTTTGCTTAGATACACTCATTTTAGCTTATATTAATATTAGTTTCTTAGATTGGGGGAATCATGCATAACATGGTAACTCACATAGTTAATCCAAATACATAGATATAATTATTACATACTCAATCCAAAATTAATATACTTAGATATAATATTAGGGTCATGTGTGCTACACATAATTTCCATATTATAAATTACACATAGGTTAATAATATGGAATGGAAAAATCTGTCATTTTCTAATCTATATACACTTTCTATCATATTCCATGTTGTCACTAGTTTCATGCCTTACTCCATCTGTAGTAGTTGGCATTTTTGAGTGGTTCAGATCCACCTAATGTACATGAGCAGTTAAAAAAATGAAATAAATAATTTGATATACCAAGTTAGATACTTTTATCACTTTGCATATTTTAGTTTCATATGTATCTACTATATATGGGTGGGAAATGATGGAGTCATAACATACTTGAGTTATTGATCCAACCATATGAGAGGGTTAGACACACTTATAGTCTTATCCAAGATATTTATAGGTCATGATCCATCAATGATGTAGTCAAAACTAGATTTAGCTCTTGAGATACACACAAATGAGGATTTAAAAAACTATCAGCTCAGTCTATGTTATTCAATAATTTGATCACTATGTACACTCACACATAATTTATCACCAAATTCATACATTAGTTCACATACATAATGAGGTGTATTCACTCCTTTTTCTCTTTATTGAGCTTCACTCAATTAATTTACTCATAATAATCTTTTTATTTTGACATCTCTTAAGGACTAATTTTTACACATTTCATTATAGGTCATGTTTTGGATCACGATTCACATACTCAGACTTAACTACATAGGATTCACTTCCTAGGTAAGTCCATGTATGCTTATTTATCCTTTATACTAGTTATTTCACTTTGTTGCATTTATATCATAAATGAGGGGGAAATGTAATCAACTAAAATTGGTATTTGGATGCTAAGAGTGTCGCTTGAGATAACCTTTTCCTAGCTCAGACCTAGACCTATCCTAGATCCTTTATCACACTTTTACATCCATTGTAAAGACCACATACATCTTTAGTTAGCTTAAAAATAGTCCTAAAACTACATTCCCATATTCTAACCCATTGTGTCAATAGCCAACCAATTTGACACTAACACCACATTAAGGATACTAAAGTTACATGGTGCTAATGTCCCCAACTTGGTGTTAGTATCCCTTGTCCTAACTCTCTTGAATGGATATATTTTCAAATATTTTACCTCCTATGGTTATCATATGCACATTTTATTAGCCACATAATCTATGGATCACTATAAATATGTAGTCATATAAATTTTCCAAATTCATAGTTTAAGTGTGGCTTGTAGCACCCTATCCATAGGTCCTTTTTGCATGCTCTTGTGACCCTTATAGACACCTTTTTTATCATTACTATTCATATAAAACCTTATAAATAGTCATTCTACCTCAGCTATATTATATTTCTTAGGCCAATCCTAATATCCCAAGTCCTGAGCCTAAAGTATAGGAGCACCATACTTGGACTATAGCATTGGACCCTAGGGTGTCCCATTTTTGGTGCTCTTATCCATTTTTAATTCAAACCCTAATGGTAATTTTCATCTGATTCCTAAATTTAATTGTGTTATCCTAACATGAATACATCTAACCCATGACTAATAACCCATTATAAAATCCCATTAAAAGCTCATTTACAAAAGGAGGTGATAAATCTTACAAAGAAAACAAGAATACAAGCAAAGCATTAAGATAAACTTCACTATTCTCTGCATATAGTCACCCAACATAGTTAAAAACATACTCAAACCCTCATACTATGCCCTAACCACCTCAATCACTCTCATATTGTCAATTTTTCATCCACATAACACTATTGCACAAAGCACATTATGTGGGAGAACTACATATGGCTTGATCCCTCTTTGAAGTATTGGTATGTAGGAAACATGCCCACATAAGGGATGTGAATTATATGCTTATTTAATCTTACACACTAACCCCCTTTCTCAAGTGATTCAAAGATTATTTTATTTATCATAATGAAAGGTTAGGGTTTGAAGATTAAATCAGCTCTATAGTGAATTTCATCGACAATCAACACTCAAAATTTCATAAGAAGTCTCACACAAGAAAAATGAAAAACATAGAAAGTTTTAGGTCTATGTGATCAGTTTGGACAATAGTGGTAGGAGTGGACAATAGTGTCAAACACCAAAGTGTCTTATTTTTAGTGATCTTATCCTTTCACTGAATGAAATCTAGATTTAGATTCATAACATTATCCTAGTCTTGCATAACCATTTTTAGCCTTTATCTCAACCATCTCACCCTATTTCTAGCAAAGTCATATTTCTCCTTATATATTGCTTTTTTTAGAAAGGTAAAAAATAAAAATAAATTATACAAATCAAGACAATAATTATTTATATATTATGCACTAATTTATCAATCTAGACCCCTAACTAAAATAGGAATAAAACTCCATTATTTCCATAAAAGTTAAATCATTTGGTGAACCTGACTTACTTCATTTGCACATAAAAACCCTAGGAAAAATTCCTTACTGATTTTTCCAATATTTTTTTGATTTTTCCTACACATTTAAATAAAAATTTCACATTTAATTTTTAATAATTTACCATAGTAATTTTTAAAATATTTTCTTTCAAACCCTAGTTGAATTTACTAGGTCCCTACGCTCTTGAGGTATCACTTTACATGTTTGTGAAATTTGTATCCTTTGATGCATATTTTAGTTTGTTGTTTTTAAGAATTTAAATTTCCTTTATTAATTAATTTCCTTCCATCACATTTTTATTATTAAATCTTATTGCAAAAAAATCAATCCATTTTTGATTTGTTTTCCTACTTTAACAATGGCCCAATATACTAGTTTTGATGAAACAGATAAGAGGGAACTTCAAGACCTTTTAACTAAACATCCTGATATATAAGATGATATGCCTAAAATAAAACAAGAATAAAAACAAAAAAAATGTTCAATCCTCTAAAACCATAGAACAACTAGTTACAAATGACACTATGGGAGTAACTATGTCTTAACAACCCCCTATAACAGCCCAACCTTCCTATGAGGCACCACTATTTATGGCTAGTACATATTTGTCTCTTGATATGGTTTCCATTGTGTAAGAGATAAAATATATTCAATCCAAAGTGATACATATTGATCAAGGTGCCTCTAGACCAACACAAGCTTTGGATTCTTTTATCCTACTTCATATACCATTGGCATGTTA
Organism: Torreya grandis; assembly: GCA_037957365.1. Taxonomy (NCBI): domain Eukaryota; kingdom Viridiplantae; phylum Streptophyta; class Pinopsida; order Cupressales; family Taxaceae; genus Torreya; species Torreya grandis. The sequence goes on along the minus strand of JARHVA010001039.1, from coordinate 1,606,836 downwards.
TATTTCTTCTACACCCTTGAAACTAGGTTTCGTTCAACTTGAGATCACTCTGTATGATGAAAAGGGTGATCCAAAAACACACTTGAGAGATTTTCATGCAACATGCTTTGACTATGTGCCAAATTACTAGTTATTAACCAATCTATTTCCATATAGTTTAAAGGATTATGCTTTAGAATGGTTCTATAGTCTACCAAATTAGTTGATCAATACACTCAATCCTTTAGCTAACATGTTCCTAGCTCATTTCATCATTAACATAGGTGACAAGGTTTTTTATTCCCAAGTTTCACAATAAAAACAAAGGTCAAATGAGCAGCTCACAAATTATGTTTTTTGATATAAGACTATCTTGGCTAAAATGACTAGCCCCATGGTTGATTAATAATTACAAGATCTCTTCAAACAAAGTCTTCTACTAGCTTTGTATGAGTCAATAATGTTTATAAGGTTCTCTTCCTTCACTTAGTTATGTCATACACTAAAGGAAAGGGAAGTCAAATTTATTTTTATGGGCAAACTTAAGTACACAAGCATATCAAAAACAACAAACAAGAGTAATAATAAAGTTCCATATAAAGTAAAAGTTAATGATAACAAAAGTCAAAATCAACCTAAAATTGATGCATCTTCTAAGCCCCCTCAGTGAGTGGTTCTATCTGCACCTCCTTAGTGATCCTTTACCAATCTACTAGTATCTCTAGCTAGAGTCTTATAGTAGCTCTTAGAATGCAATGTCTTATCTCTCCCTCCTATTCAATAAGTTGATATGACAAAGCCTCTTCCATGTGGATATGATCAAAATGCATTCTATGATTTTCATAGGTAACCAAGCCACATAATGAATAGATTTATTAGTTTTCAACACAAGATATATGACTTGATAGAAGATAACCTCATTGATATTGGCACTCCAATTAAGCCTCCTTTGGAAAAGTAAACACATGACAAGGCTCTAAAATGTTTATTAGATCCTTTCACACAACTTTATAAATAAGAGATAGGGGATACATCAGGTGTTCACCATGCATATCATATACACCCTCCACTAACTACATACTAGGCACCTTTAGTTGAGTCACATCCTTTGAGCAACATGATTGGTGTGTATAATTCTAGAGTTCCAAATAGACCTTTAATATCCTTCTCAAATTAAGAGATAGTTGAGTATGTTTTGGATTACCATGTACTCTTTATTAGAGCCTAAATTAATCATCATCTCATTCATATTGTTCTAATAGACAATAGATCCAATGTGAACATGTGCACTATGACATTACATTAGAATTTGGAATATTTAGAGTAGGATATTACCCTAACAAACATAATTATTCATAGATTAAGTGGACACATACATATTTCATTGGGTGAGATTGTGCTTCTTATATAGGTTTGACCTTCACATGTGGCCACACCATTTACTATTATTTGTAGTGTAGGAGTCTTTGATATGTTGCTTGGTCAACCATGGATCAATAAACTTTGAGAAGTACCTTATATGATTCATAGATACATGAAACTCATTCATGCTAATCAAGTTGTTACAATTGGTGGAGTTTCATATGAGTTACCACTCCCCACTTCAAATACATCTACTAATCTCTAGTCACCAGTTTTAGCTCTTCCACCAGTTATAGTTCTTCCTTCAGTTAAGATTCAAATAGAGCTAAGGGCTCCCTTGACATCACAAAGAGTTCATACACTTCCATAGAGGCCTCTCTTAAAGTGACCACTACATCAATGATAATTTCAAGACTCTAGATAGTTTTTAGCTATAGTACTCACAACTAGGGTAGTATCATTGAGGTCACATGACTCTACATATAGAGCAACTTTTTAGAGAGATTCTTTTACTACTAGATGGGTCTTTAAGATCCAAATAGTTTCATCCACTTCTTAGAGTTACAAGTTGATCCCACAATCAATTTTATCTATAGAGATTTTAGATCACTTAAAACAACATAACTTTCAGAGTCATAGTCTCAGCCCTTCCATCATGCTTCACGATCATGCATGATCCCTCTCCTTGATATAGGATACCATGATATGGAGTCTCTTATGAGACTCATTAGTTAGTATCATTTCTTATCAGTATTTATTGTATATAGCCTCCTTTTACTTGATTATAAACATTGTATTTTTACTTATACATAACAAAATTTTGAAATACCAAATATAATATAACATATCAAAATATTAAAAAAATCAAATAACTTAAAACACCAAAAACATTTCAACTATATGCATTATCCACACTTGACATTTGTACTACCATGCTAGACTATAGTTTATTGTTCTATGCTATTATTATTTTATTTATATATATTACCATGCTTTACTTGATATTTTTTGAGTGTGTGCAGTGACACCCAAATCCTTGATTTCTTCACTCTACCCATTAAGGGGGCATCTTACTTGTACATTCGAAACATACATTGACATATCTACACACCAAGGGAATCTTTTACAGGACTCACCATATAGGTTATGTCATTCCTACACCACACACTCTAATTATCATATTTATGTACATTACTTGCTAACTTACATAGATTGTTCTATCAACACTCACTAGTATATATCACTTATGTATGTCTTAGCATCTACCTATTCTTGTACTACATGTTTTACATACTTACACTTCTTTCTTTGATTAGTTAGATGGGATAGTATTTCCAACATTTACATGCCTTCCTTTATTTCTTTGAGTAGATACATGTGATTGCATTTCTCAATCCTATTTTTTCTCTTGTGTGTACCTTAGAAAATTTTCTAATGTCATTTGATTTTAATCTTATATGTGTTTGTGGCCCTTGTACCAATCTTTCTTGTTTATAAATTGTATGTGTATGTTGGCATTTGAATATACCTTATATTCCTGCATTACCAATTTGAGTGACATGTGCCCATGTCCCTTTTTTTTTATCCCCTTGGCCTATTTTGTATGCTTCTTGCTTCTTACCTTGTTTTCTTGTTTGCTTATTTTCTTCTCAATTATTTACAATGTCATGATCCACATAATGCATTATCTTGCTTTCTTAGATGCCATGATGGACATCATGACCTATCCCTCCTTGAAAATTAACACTTAACAACTAAATAGATTTTAAATTTTAGTTTATTAGACTACACATACTATTACATTGTTATATCTATCTAGGCATACCCCTATTAATATAATAATCCACCATACAAACTATGTTATATCTTGAGACATATTTTTTATTATCATTGCTATATCATGTATTTCATATCATAACACACTTGAAAGGATATTTATTTTGAGGGAAATTATTTCAAGGTATTAATTTACCCTTAGAAGAGGGGGAAACAAACAAGGGTTTTGTCATAGATATTAGAGCCCTCTACTGGTCAAAAATTAGTTTTCATAACACTAAGAATAGTAATCAAAACCTAAAATAGTTAGAATAGACTAGAAAGATGATGAAAAATATAGATCAATAATTTGAAATAGTAAAAGACAATAGCACCATATTTGGACTACAATGCTAATCATAAAAGTGTCTTTTTTTTATGTTCCTATCCACACAACCAAAAACCCAAAATCTCTAGCAACAGATAGAAAGGTAAGGTCAGTTACAATTTTGTCAGCTATAGTTTAGTTTAGATTGGGTAGCTTTAGTATAGTTTTACTCAAATTATCTAGATATATGGGGAATCATGTGTGGCATGATGGATCTTGCTTCTATTTTTAGATTGGGTATTTGGTATAACTTATAAATCAGAATCCATGTTACAAATACCGGTGATTAGGGTTAATGTGTGTAGCACATTTACCTTTTTTCTTTCTAGTTCATTATATTACCTAGGTATTTTTAATATTTGTATTCTTTAGTATATCTATATGTGGTTGTCATCATTTTGGAGTGTCTTTCATATAAGCCTAGTCCTCAATTATGGAGTGGTTTTCATACAAGCCTTATATCCACCTTTCAGAGTGGTCAAGATTGGCCTAGTTCTTAGTACACATTTAGTTATACATGCCACATTATTAGATTATAGATCATTCATGGGCTTCATGAGCCATATCATATGACACATATTAATACTAATATTAGTTCATAACTTCACTACATAGTGGGAAATGATGGAACCAAAGGACTAGCCAACCTTGTATTCTCTAGCCACCTACTTAGAGGGATTGGATACATAGTCTAAACATTGATTAGCACATGTATTATCACATATTTTCACTTAGTGGGTGATGTTGGATCTAAAGGGCTATCTTTTTTATTCTTGAGCCACTCTTAGGGAATTGAGAACTCAGGCCCATTCATGATATTACTCTTGGTATGACACATACTCAACATCACTCAACATCACTCAGCATCAAAACAAATTTATGCTTCATAATGTGCTCTCTCTATGCACACTTAACATCACATATCTTCAAGGGATTCACCTTTACAAGTAAGTTTAGGTACGCTTTCTACTTTTCCTTTATCCTATATTTCTCTTTACTACACCATTAGAATAATGGATGGAAAAATGTAGTCATATAAAATGTCTAAATTGGTAGTTTGAGTGTGGCTTGTGACACCCTATTCATAGGTCCTTTTTGTAGGCTCTTGTGACCCTTATAGAAACCTTTTTTCTCATTATCAATCATCCAAAACATTCTAAATGGTCATTTCACCTCAACTAAAGTATATTTCCTAAGCCAATCCTAATCTCCATGGTCTTGATCCTATATGGCATGAGTGCCATACTTGGACTATGACATTACACCCTAGGGTGTCCCATTTTTGGTGTTCCTATCCATTTATACTTTAATCCCTAATAGTCATTTTAATCTAATTCTTATCCTTAATTATGTTAGCCTAGTGTGAATACATATAACCCATGACTAATTATTCCTTGTAAAATCCCATTAAAAACTCATTTACAAAATGAGGTGACAAATCTTACAAAGAAAACAAGAATACAAACAAAGAATTAAGTTAAACTTGCCTATTATCGACATATAGTCACCTAACACAATTGAAAACATACTCAAACCCTCATACCAGTCCCTAACTACATCAAGAACTCTCGTATTGGCATTTTTACATCCACATCACAATATTTCATAAATCACATTAGGTGGGAGAACTACGTATGGATTGATCCCTCTTTGAAGTATTGGTATGTAGGTAGAATGTAAACACAACGGGTATAGATTACACATTCAATGCATCTTACACACTAACTCCCCCCCCATTTTTCAAGTGATTCAAAGATTATTTTATCAATCATAATGAAGGGTTAGGGTTTTAAGATTAAATCATCTCTATAACAAGTTCTATTGACAATCAACACTCAATATTTCATAGGTAGGCTCACACATGAACAACACAAAAACCCAAAAAGTTTTAGGTCTTTGTGACTAGTTTGGACAATAATGACAAGAATGGACAATAGTGTCAAACACCAAAGTGTCCTATTTTTAGTACTCCTATCCTTTTATTGAATGAAATCTGGATTTAGATTCATAACACTGTCCCAATCTTGCATAAATAGTTTTAGCCTTTATCTCAACCATCTCAGATTGTTTCTAGCTAAGTCATATTTCTCCTTATTTATTTTTATTTTTAGATAGGTAAAAAAGACAAATAAATTATACAAATTAGGACTGTAATTATTTATTTATTTTTCACTAATTTATCAATCTAGACCCTTAACTAAATTAGGAATAAAATTTCATTATTCCCAAAAAAATTAAATCAAAATACAAGACTATTATACCTTTATTCACTAGATGCAAAATAGATGCAAAAATCTTATTCAAATAAGAAATAATATGAGAAAAATCAAGGTTATTAATCCCTATTCGGCCCTATTTCTACATATTACCATATACAATTTCCATAAGCCCATAATTAAAAGAATTTAATTCTCAAGCACACTCAAATCATTTAAGACCACTATCATTGTAGCATTCACTTTCACTTACACCAAGCACTAAGTGGGATAACTACATTGGGCTTGATCCCTTCTCAAAGTATTGGTATGTAGGCAAATCCCTTTATAGTGGGGTGTTGAGGATGTCCATCTTATCAAACCAATGGACACATATTTTTAGTTTAGGCCATACTTGTAAGGAGGATTATTTTTTTCATATTAAATAATCTGATATAGGTACAATATAGAGTTCCACATTTCATGTGCATAAAAATAAAACCCAAAAACATAGGCATAGGTGCTCCTATAAAAAAAGAATAGTGTTGCAAAGAGGACACTAGCTCCTTTTTTAAGACACTAGAGCCACATGGCACTACTATCTAGATGAGGCACTACTATCTAGTGAAGAATATAACTTACACACCTAGTTGATGACACTCAAACCAATCCATAGCCAAGTTTTTAGCACCCAGATCTTCTATGACAACTATTCTATAGATAAGTCTCTATTTATACATACTTATTACTATTCATATAAAGTCAAAGCAAGTCAAAATATACAACAAATCAGTGGTTACTTATTTCATATTATTTCATTTATTTATACAACTTAACCCTTTAATCTAACTTAGAATTTATAATAGTAAAAACATAAAAAGATAAAACATAAAATTTAAATTTAAATCCTCCAACTTAACTAAAATAGAGATCAAATAAAATAAAAATAACTTATTTAATTATTTGATCCCCACTTACCTAGATATATGTATACTTCTCAATGAGTTACTTATGAACTCTCCAAAAAGAGGAATCACAAACATGAAAAAATCACAATAAAAAATTGAAGTAAGAAAACAATTAAATAGTGGTTGGTTTCTTGTAAATGGTAGAGTATTGATTGTAAGCTCTTGGGTATCTTTATCCAACATTTGAATGATTGTAAGATTAATATAAAAACTTGGGATGATTTATTCAAAGGAAAAATAAATTACTTTTTGGATCTATAAAAATTCTAAGCTCTAATCTCTAATTTAATTCTTAGATTCAAAATTCAAGGAAAATGAGATATTTTTTAAGAAAGATAAGAATGTGCAAGTAAGATTTAAATAAATCTTGGTTTGGATCTTGTTGAAGTTAGCTTAGAAGTAGTTAATATTGACTTGATGAGGTGTGATGGAGTATTAATAAGTTGATTACTATATAAATGGATAATAAAATGCCTTGGGAATGAGTTTCAAAATGATTTATATGGTGGAAAAACCACTACTCTATGTAGGTGGTAGTTATGTGATTACCACAATGATTAGCAAAACCACTGCAGTGTTTTTGTGAACCTCCATATTGGTGGCATGAACTTATAGGATGGTTGTATACAATTACATAATATGTGTTTAATTCCAAAATAAATCTAGGTGACTTTATTGTTAACCCTATATTTTATTAAAGGGGTATATAAAAATGAAATGGCACAAGGGTGATAATCAAATATATAATAGACTAATTAGATTTTGAACTTACATATAAACATACACTAAATTTATTAAGATGAGATAGTATAAATATAGAAATTAAAAATAATCTATGTATGAAAATGATAAAAAATTAATATACTTAGATGGTTTTGATGATAACAAAGTATCAAATATGGAATAGGTAGAAAATATTCTAGAAAGATATTATAAAATAATCATCAAATTTTGGATCTGATCCTTTTGGCACTGAAGACACTAACAAAATCCTAAGATGGTTATTCAAGGATACTATCTTGGTTTGATGCAAGTGTCTAATATAAAATACTTATTAGAAAAGGATGTGACCACCTATATTCATTTGGGTTTTACTTCACCTTCACTCTAGTGCATTCAATTCTAGGTGATGGATTGTCACTCCTTGTGAAAATGGTAAAAACCCTAGTTCTCCATCTTCATAATGATCTTAGGTAAAAAAGGGTTAGTGGGCACATGGTTTCAACCTAACCCCAAAGATCCCACTATCAATAGAGAGCTACTTAAATATCTAATACTATGAATAAGGCCTCAAAATTATGTTGCTTTCCCCTATGTGTTGGTTTGTGTGTGAGTCATGTAATATGTGGAAACCATGTAAAACATCGACTAGATTTTAACTTGGAAAATTGGGCTCTTGGGGATGTTCCTTTATTACTTCAAACATGTATATGTGATGTACCTATGACTAGTGTGTAAATATGGAAGATTTAGTCAATTCAATTCTTGATAGATTTATTTTGATATGTTGTCTTGGTCTCTTTGGTCTTTTGTTAGGTCTTATAGGTTTAGAATGAATGAGGGTTGATCTTGTATTTATATCAATCCTTTTGGAGTAATAACTTGCATTAAATCACTTAGGGCAACCATTATAATATGTTTCATTTCTAAATTGGATGAATTTAAGGTACTTGACACTTTCATTGTGTCAGGGCGTTAATGTTGACACTAGTGTCTATCCCAGACATTAGTCTTTAGTTATTAAAGAAATAGGTACATGCTCAGAACTTGTAAAATTGGAAGATAAGTGAATTTTAATCATTATGGGAAAGAGAGAAGGTTTGTGTCATCAACATAATACTAGTAAAACTAAAATGTAGGATAAGGGGCACAAGATAGTAGATGTGAGATTTGTGGAAGTGGGAAAGGTCTAGAACCAAGAGGAACAACCAAGGTCTAGGTTTTCCAAGTGTACAAGACTAAGGTGATATGTAATAATAAAATATTATTTACATGCTCACCCCACTTTAATCTAGTAAAAAAATTTCTAGCTTAAAGGAAATGAATGCTTACCTGGTTGTGTATGCACACCTTGTCCTTGTGTGTGCCCAACTTGAGTGCTTTACTAGTGATTGACCTATAACCAAGAGTATGTTATAATTTATAATAAAATTATACAATCTATAATTTATAGTAATTTAAATAGATTAAAATTGAAAGATAAATGTCTATGAGTACATATATTTATCAATGTAATTGCTTTGCCTGTTGGTAAGTTGATTTGAAAAATATGTATCATTTTAAGGCTCTAAAATTGAGATTAAGTAAAATATAGATAAATATGGAAAGGGAAATAGAGATAAATATATTGGAAGGCACATTCACCTAACCTTGGAGGGAAAGTGAGTTTCCATGTAGCAATTAAGATTAGCTCAACCATGCAACCCAATGATACTTATAACCTAGTGAGGATGGATGATATTATCAATTCCAACTTGAAAACTTGGAAATATTGAGTAATATAACTACCTTAACCATATCAAAAATGGGAACCAATTACTATAGTATATTAGCTCAATAAAATTTTATAAAGGTTTATTAGTTATTAGTACAAAAAAAATTGTGATGTTGTAATAGTCCATTAAAGAGTTTTAGAATCTAAAATTTATTTTGATTTTGAAATAATAAGCATACATTCCATATAATATGCACCTTATATATGTCTCATGTTGAAACTATGTCTTCTACCACAACTTTGAATCTAAATGATATAATTTTGTGCTTCAATCAATTTGAAAAACTATGTAAGTGTGGAGGACATGCTTCCAAAGCATACCCCCACTATGTATGGAGAAATCTAAAAATTGAAATAGGTACTGATGTAGATAACATGTTTCCAAAACATGTCATCACTATAATTTGGAGATGTTTAATACTGAATAGATGTGGATAACATGCTTCAAAAGCATTCCCTGACTAAATCTTAGAACTCTAAATATGCAAAATCCATACCCATATGATATGCCCTCACTAAATATGAGAACTATGAATGTTTGAAAAGCATGTTCATAAGTCATTCCTCCACTGAATCTAAGAGATGATAGAAGTAAAATATACATAATGAGTGTGGATAACATGCTTCCAAAGCATGCCCCCACTAAATCTAAAAACTATGCCAAGTGAGGTGAACATGCCTATATGGCATGCCTCAACTAATATTCCCCCTATTTGAGATGAGGAAAATACAAGAACTAGTAGTTACCTCACCTCAAAAGGATAATACAATTGTATAATATATGAATATAACCATGAATAATATATAATGAAAATGTCTAGTTAGATATAACATTAAAATTCATAGAACTAATGTGATCACATGTTTGCCTAATATGCATGCTAAGGATCGTAGTAATGTGTATATAGTATTAATATAATCTCAAAAAAAAAAGAGAGAGAACACATAATATAATTCAAAATAAATTTAAAATTAAATTTTCTAATGATACCACAAATAAAAGTCATGTTCAAATGCCACTCAATCGAAGAGATGTGACTTAGTCAAGCATTTATAAAAGTAAGGATGATATATTAAAATGTCCATACAATAAATAATGACATATGTAAATGTCAATGAAAACATACATAGGCACAAGGGCCACAATCAAAGGAGCATATTCAAATGTTTTAATACATAATATAATAGAAAGGCAAGCCACTTAAGTAAGTACATTAAGGAAAGCATAAGAAACTAGCATAAACATTTCTTGGTAGCCCATGGATCAAATATTTTGGGAAAAAATATCAAATTTATAACATATCAAGTACCATTTGTAATATTAATCATGGATAAAATCATGTGTAAGTACATATGTAAGCTTAAACATGATAATGAAATATTATCATCAAACCAATAGCCTTTGTGTATCAAGATCAAAGAAGTGGATGCCTCCAATGTCTATGTGACATGAGTAGAGGGAAGGCCCAAAATTTGAAATAGGAATAGATAATGTATTTTTGTATGAATATATCACACTAAATTAGAAGTGTGAAACACATGTGTATGTAGGATTAACTAAATATTCCATCCTTCAACATGGAACTAACACATAGATGCCAAAGAGATAATAAAACATGTAGGTACTGAAAATGTTTTTGGATTTTTGAATGTTTTTGATTTTTTTGGTATTTTTAGAAATTTTGGAGGAAATATCAACCTATTATTCCATTAAATTAATCTTCATATATGTCTCCCCAATATGAACCTAGTAATAATCCATTAATGCTACTGAGGAACATGTATAGGTGTGATATTTATCATTGTAGTATCAATGGTGCTCTACATATGTAAAATACTATTATTTGGTTGTGAAAAAATAGTAGGAGTAATACTATTTGGTGTTTGAATGTTTTTACATATTAGATAGGTTAATCATAGAACCATCTCAAAACATATTCGTTGAAGTTTATTAGAAATAATTTGGTTAAAAGTTTATGATTGGAGGCATAGTCAAGGCATGCCATATAAAAGGTTCAAATATATTATTCATGATCACCCTTACCATCATAAAATGTAAAATTAAGTGTAACAAATCCATTTAGAAAAGGTCACAAAGATATCTCTAGTGAAAGAGGGTTATGCAACACATCTTGTGAATCTATAGCATAATAGACTTTAATTCATTTTGTTCAATGTTTATACCCTTGTCCTCCAAGGTTTTTATGAATTAAAAGAGAGATTGAAATATAGGCTTAGTGATATTTAGATTAATAAATTAAGTAGTATAATGTCAATTTCACTTAATGTTTAACCCTCAAATGAATCTAGGTGATCTTATTGTTATCCCTAGATTTGATTAAAGGGATATATAGAAATGAAATGGCACAAGAGTGATAATTAAATCTATATGAGGCCAATTATATGCTTAAATAATATATATGCATACACTAAATTTATTAAGCTGAGATAGTATAAATATATAAATTACAACTAAGCTATGTATGGAAATGAAAATTAAGTAATATACTTTGTTGGTTTTGATGATAACATAATACTAGATCTAGAACAGGTAGAAAATAGTCTAGAAGGAGATTCTAGAATAATCATGAGATTATGGATTTGACATTTTTGGTGCTCTAGACATGAATGTTAGCTTATGATAATTGCATTGACACTATTATTTAGGTCTGACATAAATTTTATATATATATAATACTTATTATAAAAGGATGTGACCACCTAGATTTTTCTAGGGTTTAATTCTCCTTCACTTTAGTGTATTTAGATTTAGGTCATGGACTGTCAATCCTTGTGAAATTAAAAAACTCCAGTTCTCCATCCTCATAGTGACCTTGGGAAAAATTGTGTTAGTGGTCACATGGTGTTGAGCTAACCCAAATACCCTATTATTAGAGGATGCCACCTATATATCTAATACTCCAAAGATGGACACAGACTAATTTAATTCTCCCCTACGTGTTGGATTATGTGTGAATCATGTAATATTTATAAATCAAATATAATAATGACCTATCTTGTAACATGAAAAATTAGGATCTTAGGATTCTCCTTTATTACTTCATATTTTTATATTTGATGTACTATGACTGGTGTGAAAATAGGGAAGCATTGTTTAATTAAATTCTTGATAGAGTTCATTTGAAAAGCTTCCTTGGTCTCTTTGTTATTTTGTTAGGTCTTGTAAGTTTAGAATGAATGAGGGTTGATCTTGTATTTATATCAATCCCTTTGGAGTAATAAATCACATTGAATCACATAGGTTGACCATTAAGATATGTTTCATTTGTAAATTGGATGACTTTAGGGCACTAAACACTTGCATCAAGTCAGGACACTAACATTGATGATGTGTTTATCATGAACATTAGTGTTCAGGTAATAAGAAAACAAGTATAGGCTCAAAAATTGTATACGTGGGAGATAAGAACATTTTAAGAATTATAAGAAAGAGAAAAGGTTTACTTCATCAATATAAGACTGGTCAAACTAAGAGATAGGCCTAAGGGCATAATATAAAGTAGATGTGAGATTTATGGAAGTGGAAAAGGTCTAGAACTAAGAAGAATAACCAAGGTATAATTTTGCCAAGTATACAAGATTGAGGTGCTATATAATGATAAAATAATGTCTACAATAGGATTTGGCCATGCCATGTACAAGTTTAAAATTTGAGACCAAGAGACTCAAAAACCAAAAATTTGAAGTTTACAAGTGCCAAAAAGGGGGAAAATGTTAGATAGAAGGGAGAGGACCAAGTTTAGGCATGTTTTAATTATTCATGTCATAATATCTTCATAAAATTTTGAAAATATTTCACCATGAAACATTTATGTGCTTACATATTTTCCCCTTAGAGAGACACATCATCATGATATGATGAGGATGTTTTCCTGAATAGTGGGACACTATAAGAAAAATGAGGGTTAGGAACCTTACCTCACTTACCTATGTGACATAAAAAATCTATCTAAGACACCCTTGTGGCTTGAAAGAAACAAATGGAAATAAGTTCATTGTTATATTAAAACCAAAAAATATACTAATTAATCAAAACATGGACAAGTGTTTTAGATTAAGGTAAAACAGGTTTTGAAGGGACCCTGAAACCCTAATACAAAGATAGAAAGATGAAGCATTTATGACCACAAGAAAAACCTAAAAACTACTACAAAGAAGTATCATAAATAGGTTTTATATGGACCTAAAACCACCAGAGAAACCAAAAGTCATAACCCAGGTTTTACGTAGACCTGGCTACACCATAGTCAAAAGATTACAAAAAACCAAAAAACAGGACCAGATAACACAACCAACTAAAAGAACCAAGCTATTCTTCCAGTTCCAAAATCATTTTCACTACTTACTTACCTTTCAAAGTAGTGTCCTAAATGGCAGTAGCCACCGACATGGCTCCCTCTTGCATAGCTTTCTTTCGTGAGCTCTGTCTAGTCCTCTTGTTAGGCCCTTCCAAGGATTTAATCTCCTCATTAGCTCTTTTTCCAATATTAACAGCTGAAGCACATATGTTAGATGTAACCTCCTCCATCTTCATTCTTCTTTCCTTGATGAGTTCCCTTAGGTTGTTCTCATAGTCTTTGAGTTTGATGGGAATGTCTCTCAACTATTTTTATATGTTATTAATTTTTTTCCAAACTGCCTTCTAGTTGTCTTCCATTATTTCCATTTTCCTTTTGAGATCCATTATCTCCTTAAACATCCATGAATCAAGTTAGAGGATAGCCTCTACTTTTCAATTAACCCATCTCTTAGGTGTGTGCCTTCCATCATTTTGCCTTTTAGCACTCCACTCTTCTATGTTCTTATTAGGATTGTTCCCACCTTCTTCAATATGGTCCTCTCTTCCCCTTTGATTCTGCTCCTTAGTTTCAGCTTGAGCTCCCAAGTCCGTTTCTTGGTTGTCAGCCTGAACTATATTTTCCCTCTCATTTATTGAAATAGGGTCCTCAACAGGGTCATCCAGGACTTTATCATCCTCAAACACTTGCTGGTTTTCCTCAGAGTCATGCTCACTATTTTCAGACTTCTCTTCTATGTTGACTCTTGCTTTCTCATTCTTCTCTTGAATTTCTTCTTCCTCACTAGAACTAGAATTCCTACTTTCTATTCCTCCCTCTTCCTCCAAGCTTTCCTCCCTAGACTTATCAGTTCTCTCCCACTCTATATCCTCATCGACATTCTGAATCTTGACACTAGGGGGCTTGATTTTATCTTTCCCTTTAACAATTTCACTCTTGTTACTCCGTGAATCCTTGTTTTTCCCTAGATAAGGGTTCGTAACCATGGCCTTATTCTTGTAATAGCCTTCAATTATAAGAATTAATCCTTCATGCAGAATATGATACATTTCCTTCTTCTTATGAGTGAATAAACTTTGGATCAAAGAGAAACGCAGATAAAAGGGAAAGGAAATTCTTACTTTGTGTTTGAAATGATTTAGGAATACAAAGTGGAATTTGTGGACTCTCTTGCTTCTTCCATTGAGTATGAAGTACTCTTGAATATAGCATAAGACATCCCTCTAGATGCCCTTAATCTGCTCCAGTTCAAAGAAATCCCCATTCTTTTCCAACTTCTGCTCCTCAACGTCTGTCTTAGGGAATTTGCAAAAGGCCTCATTTGAAATGCTAGTCTGCTTGGAGAATTTTATTCCTTCCGTAGGCAGCCCCGTAACCTCTACTATAAATTCCTCTGTTAGATTCACTATGATGCCATGCAGAGTGACCCTATCATCAATCCAATTTTTGAAAAAAGCCATTGTAATATGAGGTTTTGAACCATGGAGCCTTTCCATGTAGTTCACAACCTTCCCTCTCTGCAGGATCTTCCAGACCTCTCGTTTCGCTTTCCACTCTTCATAGTTTTGGGTTCCTGCTTCTTTGGTTCTCCTTTCCTTACATGAGCCATGCAGATTTCCTTTGATACCCAATCATTGTAAGCTATACAATGATCCCACCTATTACAATTTGGTTTAAATCTTGCCTTTTTTTAGGCACGTTCAAGATCCGCTTCTTGTTCTTGAGGACATTCCTTTTTAATGATTGTAAACCTTTCTCCGTGAAGCCACTCCTCCAACTCATTAGTTTTCTATTACTAGCCAATATTTCCCTCCTTTGCATGAGTTGCGTCATGATGAATGAGAGCTCGAAGATCCACACTCTTTTTTAATGTTTCCTACCACCTCACTTTGTGTCCTATTTGGACTGCATAATTTGCTAACCAGTCTGTAACTCCGTTAGCTTCATGGTAGGTGTGGGTAATAGTTACTTTTTCAAATTTATTGATTAAAGTTTTCATCTCCATCACCATAGCCTCTATATTCCATGACATGGACTTTTTATTGTTAAGAATATTTATGATATTCAAGGAATCCCCTTCCAACCATAAATTAGAATATCCCGAATCCACAGCTAGTTTGATGGTTTGAAGGGCAGCAGAAGCTTCAGCAATATGACAATTCAACTTTCCAATGGGGATTTCAATAGCATCGATTACATTTCCCATATGGTTTCTCAAGACTCCTCCACATCCTGCATTCCCTGGGTTCCCTTTAGCAGTGCCATCAAAGTTTCCTTTAATCCACCCTTGAGGGGGGACATTCCAAGTAACACCTAGTCTAGGATTTTTGGGTTTACCATTAGAATTTTCCGTTCTTAAGGGATTATCCACTTGAAAGGTTGGATTTGGATTCCTTTGTGATGATAAATTCTCATTTATAGATATAATGATGTTCTACCCCACCACCCATCTGGGAAGTTCTTTACTTCTAAAAATTCAGTTATTTCTTTCCTTCCATATTCCCCACCAAATATGGGGAAGAGTTAGTTTCCATAAAAATATAACTTCAAGATTCTTGGAAGGACAATACCAAATTTTAAAAGATAGTTCCACATTTTTGTGGTGAATCCAAGCAATACCCCATAGATTGAGGATTTCTTTCCAAACTTGTTGTGTAAAAGAACAATTCACAAACAAGTGATCTCTATCTTCAAAGCCCTTCTTACAAAGAATGCACCTGTTCACAACATATATTCCTCTTTTCTGTAAATTGTCCAGAGTCAATATTTTATTTTGGAGGAGGGTCCAGAAGAAGATTTTGATTTTAGGGATGAACCCCTTTATCCAGGCCTTCGTCCACAAAGGTTTGTTGCCATTTCCCTTTGAAGTAAAAATGGCAGAAACTTTAAATTGTCCACTCGGCTCATTATGCCAAACAATCTTATCTTCAAGATCAGGGTAGAGAGATATAGCATTTAGGGATAGTTGTATATTCTTGAAATCTTGATCAAGATCAGTAAGGTTCACCCAAGAGTTATTCTGCCAGTATTGGTTAACCATTATTCCCACTCTTTGCTTACATCGGTCTATTGCTTCTTTATCTTGGATTTCATCTATCAAAGGTTTTCCTTTTAACCAAACATCCTCCCAGAATTTTACCTTTTTTCCATTGCCAACTTTACAAGAGCTTCCTTCTTCTAAAACTTGTTTAGTACCCTGAACTGCCCCCCATATGGAAGATGGATGGGAAACATCAGGGTAAGAAAAGAAATCAGAGAGGCACTTTGCCTTGAATAAATACTTATGATTCCATCTATTGATGCATTCTTTGTTTTCCTAATAAACCCTCCATCCCTGCTTGGCTAAGAGAGTTGTGTTCATACTTCTAATTTTCCTTATTCCTAGTCCTCCTTCCCTGATAGGTTTACAAATGTTATCCCAAGCAATTAAAGGCATTCTCCTTTTCTCCTTAGTACCTGTCCAAAGAAATTTTCTCTGAAAGATTATTGTAGATGATGGATTATAATGGGATATTTTAATGTTCCCCTCTATGAACATGAGAAAAAGGGGGGTAATTCTATTCAACTGGAAGGGAGACTTGATCTCATGGAGTTTATAAATAAAGAAGGACTAATGGATATGGAGCTTCAGGGAACTCAGTTTACATGGAGAAATAAAAGAATTGGTAATGATTGTATACAAGCCAAGCTTGATAGGGCCCTCATCTCTCCAGACTGGACAAAAGAATACATATGTAATTTGGAAGCATGCCATAGAATAGGATCGGATCATTATCCTCTTCTCTTCACAGTGATCAAAATGAACCAGAAAAAGAATCATCCTTTCAGATTTGAAAATATGTGGATGCAGCACCCACAGTTTGAAAGCAAAATGGAAGAGTGGTGGAATATACCTATTGAGGGGACCGCCCTCTTTAGAGTTGCATCCAAGCTCAAAAATGTTAAAAAGGAAGTTAAGAAATGGAATAAGGATTGTTTTGGAAATATCTTTGAGAAAAAGAATACTATCAAGGAGGAAATTAATAGAATTTAGGAAAAAATTCAGCAAAACAGATACACCTTAGACCTCCTTACAGAAGAAAGGGAACAATTGGTTCAATATCAAGATCTTATAACTAAGGAAGAAATCTATTGAAGATAAAGATCTAGGGTGTTATGGTTGAAAGAAGGAGATAAAAATACAAAGTTTTTCCATCTCTCCACTCTAAAACACAGAGCTAAAACTCATATACAATACTTGAAAAAAGGAGATCAGAAGATGTCAGAGGAAAAGGAAATAAAGGAGGAAATGCTTTCCTTTTTCTCCTCCCTGATGAAGGCTGATATAAATATCAACTTGGATAGTCAGGCTGATATCCTACGTGTGGTTCCTCCTTTGGTCTTGAAGGAGCAAAATAAAATGTTATGCTCAATACCTAAGGAGGAGGAAATCTTCAAAGCAGTTAGTTCTTTAGGAGGAGATAAAGCACCTGGACCAGATGGATTTCCAATGTTCTTTTTTCAAAAGCTATGGAAATTTGTTGGCAAAGATGTAAGTAATGTAGTGAAGGAATTATTTGGAGCCAAATAGATGCTTAAGGAAGTTAATGCCACTTTTTTGTGTCTGATTCCAAAAAAGATCAGAGCTGACTCTCCTGATCAATTTAGACCGATTAGTCTGTGCAATTCTTTCTATAAGATTATATCCAAAGTTTTTACATCTAGACTAATTCAAGTGATCCCTTCGATTATTGCTGACCAGCAAAATGGATTCATCCCAGGAAGACAGATCCTCAATTCTATAATTACTACTCATGAGAATATTCATTCGTTGTTCAGCTCTAACAATGAGGGGTTCATAATGAAATTTGATATTGCTAAAGCATATGACAGGGTGGACTGGTTATTCCTCTCAAATAGTCTTAGTGCCTTTGGCTTTGAACAAAGAGTGGTTGATATTATTAAGTAGTTGATATCTACTACTTCTATTGTAGTGATGGTAAATGGGAGTTCATCCCGCTTCTTTAAACCGTCAAGGGGATTGAGACAAGGGGATCCTATATCCCCTATTCTATTTGTTATTATGGCTGATAGTATGGGAAGATATATAGGGGACTTAGTCTGTAAAGGTTTATTTAAGGGTTTGAAACCCTCTTCTCATCCTTTAATATGCTCCCATGGTCAATTTTTTGATGATACTATTTTCATGGGGCAATTTGAAGTCACAGAAGCAAGAACTTTGAAGCAAGCTATAAATTTATATTCAGATGCCTCAGGACAATTGATTAACTGGAACAAAAGTGCAGTGTTCTTCACTAACACCCCATGTCATAGACAGAAAAAAATAGCTAAAATCCTTGAATTTTCCATAGGATCTCTCCCCTCCTCTTACCTGGGTCTCCCTCTTGGGATGAAAGTTCCTGAAGCTTTTTGGGAAGAGCTTATTAACAAATTTAGCAAGAAACTTGTGGGATGGAAAGGAAATTTTCTAAGTCAGGCAAGAAAGCTTACCCTCCTCAAATCAAGTCTTCAAATCATACCCACTTATGCTTTGAGTCTTTTCAGAATTCCCACCAAATTTGCAGAAGCTATTGAAAA
Source organism: Torreya grandis (assembly GCA_037957365.1). NCBI lineage: Eukaryota > Viridiplantae > Streptophyta > Pinopsida > Cupressales > Taxaceae > Torreya > Torreya grandis. Next base: position 1,587,799 of record JARHVA010001039.1, on the reverse strand, counting down.
ACATGGACAAGTGTTATTTATAGTCTATATGATGATGAAAATACTACTTGAACCATCCTTTTAGGGAATTGAGCTTAGTGTTGAGTGAGGTGATGTGAAACTATAATAATAAATGGAAAATGACATTCACTTTAATAAAATTACTAAAACTTAAACATTAAATTATCTAATGTTTGAGTTTTCTAATGTTAGTTCAAGGCTAAAAAACTTATAAATACATCATAATAGTGAGAAAATGTAATTTTTGAAGAAAATTTATAAAAATAAAAAAAAATTTGAAATTAAATGGATATGAAATTAAACAGCATATTACAAAAAAAAAACCCAATTTATAATTCATTTTTACATGAAAATTTGATAATTTTGAGCTTTGATATCCATTTGATATAATTGCATGAGATACTAGTCAAACTAAAGATGGCAATGATAGGATGGTAAAAGTACCAACAAAATTAAATGGCATGTAGGGATAGGTAATTTATATTAATTTTTTATCATAATTTTAGGTTTATATTTTATGTTAAAAATCATGTTATAACTAGTGAATTTTGAAAATGTTTATGTGAGGCATTTTTCTATAGTGTATAAGCCAGCATAGTTTTAAAATTTTGTGTCTTTTAGTGACTTTTGAGAAATTTAGGGGGATTTTTGGATAGGATGTCATGTTGGACATAAATTATAGTATCAAGGTGTAATAATTATCCTTTATATATGCATTATTATACCTCTACCTTGGTAGTTTCATATGTTTTATAGTGGTTGCATAATATCCACCTATGTGTGATAACTAAACAACTACCTTGATGATTGTGTAACCATTGGTCTACATATAAGAAAAAAATTTAAATATACCAATTATATTTAATAATTACCACTTGAATTAAGTGATCATTTACCCACAAATAAAATTTTAAGATGTTTTTTAAAATTTTAGAGATTAGAGGACTAATCCAAGTTGTTTATTTATATGTTTGCATGATGTATATATATGATTAAACAAAGTGAGTGATAAAGAGTCAATCCCATGTGTTGTTATGTCTATAAAAACTAATGAGTTTTCTATTTTTAAATATATTATTCAAACTCAACATTTCATGGGTGGGTATTGTTTCCCTAGTGAGCATGTTACTTAATGACCTATTCAGCTACTTAAATGCTAATCAAAATACATTTCAAGTCCCATAAATTCCAAGAGAGTGTAACATCACTCTCACTTATTTATATAATATTTTGGGAATGTAATATATATTACGTATGGTGAACTTAAGGTATGACACAAATATATTTAAGTCCTAAGATTGGGATAATTTTTTTGCTAACCTAAATGCATCCAAACTAGGTGCTAAGTAGGGTATGCTATTATAGGTTGTTAAACATGAAACTATTTTAAACCATTTAAATGTGATAATTGGGATATTTTACTCTCATTTTATGGGAGATATGATGATAAACCACATATTATAAAGCTAATATCCCATACTGAGGAGCATTAAGGATAGGAGCAGAAGGTTTGCTTAGACCTATAGATACTCCATTTTCTATCACTTCTATGTCAAAATTTCAAAAATTAATTACTTCCTAAAATTTCATAGAAATTATTCTAAAATAATTTGTTCATCTAATTTATGAGTTCAAACTAATCTTGGGGCACCTATAGGTAGGATAATTCACCATATTATATCTGTTCAATTATCATTCTAGTCAATTATTCTACTCTGATCAATTATCTAATTCTCCTTCATTGATAAATTAATGTAATTAGTTCCCCTTAAATAATTATTATAATAAACTTACCCATATTATATTAATTAAATTTATCTTTGACTAATTAAATTAAACATTCTTCTAATTATAATATTATGCAAGTAAAATTATAATTTCCTTTTAGTTATTAATTCTTATTTTTCTCCCTCTAAGAGGCATCTTCATTTAAGAAATAATCTTGAGATATTATGTAATATTATTTTTTGAGCTCACTAATTACTAAAGAAATTTATATAAAAGATTACTCTCTAACCTTTATCTTGAATTCAAGATGAAGGGCCCATAATTAATCTTGTGATATATTTTAGGAGAATATTCTCAACCTTTCATTTTGGAAACAATATGAAGGGTACTTATTAATGATCCATGTGTTTTGTTTGGAATTATTATCCACCATTCATCTTTAAAATAATATGAATGGTTGAAATTAACCCTCATAAGGATATTTTGAGGATAGTTATCCACCCTCCATATTATATGAAATATGGAGGGCTCATATTAATCCTCCTTTGATATTATCATGATCTATCATCCACCCTTCATCTTGGACAAGATTAAGGTCTTATGTGATCAATCCATGTGTTGATCCATGTGCCTTGGTGAGGATGCATTTTCATCCATTTATATTGGAGTCAAGATGAAGGGTCCTCATTGAATTTAATTCATTATAAATAGACCTCTTCAATTATGTAATTTACATGATCAAATTAGACAATGAAGTGATGAAAAATTCTTAAGTCTTCTTTTTCATCACCTTTTTAATTTTTTATCAAATTTAACTAGTTCATAACTTCAAAGGAGATGTTTCAATGTAAATTGACATTGACAAATACCTATTGATGTTACATCCAAGCCTAATAATATAAAAAAATGAGTTATAATTAAGGCTTTCATTTAATTATTTTAATATTATAATTTTTTTTATTAGTATTTGTATGCTCACGAGGTCTTAGGCTCAATTATTTTTCATTTACTTGGTTTTTGAGAGACTTAACTAAGATTTGTGAAAATATTGATTGTGAAAAATCTTAATGACACATATGACACACTTGGTGGGACTAAAATCACACCCCATAAATTATTTTATGAAGGTTTTGAATGATTTAATTGAGTTAAAATAAGGTTTGTTTCTATCTAAAATTTAATGTATGTATTAAAAAAAAATTCCCAGAATTACTAGCTTAAAAGTAGTTGTGATGTGAGTGAAATTATTGATAAAAAAGTGCATTGAATAACTTTAAACTTAAAAATATTTTATTTTTACTATTAAAATAATAATATTATTATAGTTTTTGAATAATTTATTTGATATAAAATTGAAGCTATGTATCAACAAAATTGTCCCAGAATTGTTACTTATCAAACTAGTTATGTTGTGAGTGAAATTATTGATAAAAAAGTGTACTGAATAGATTCAAATTGAAAATATGTGATTGATGTTATAAAATAATATATAAATACAATAATATTAGAGATAAAATATATAATAAGATCTTAAATTTGAATTAATTCACCACATAAACTTTATGTGTAATTCTTATCAATAAAGAAAGTTAAATAAAGCTTATTATAAGATAACTTACATTTCAAGTTAAGTCTAAAAAATAGAAGATATAATAAAATATTCTTATAAAACTAAGTTAAACAAAATTAAACTAAAAATATAATAAATAAACTTTATTTAACTTATTATAAATATTTTAACATCATGCAAGAAGCCTTCTTTAATAGTAAAGTCAAACATGCAACTACTAGTCATCCTAGTCAACTTAGAGTTCCAACTAAAATAATTAAATAAAGTTAAATCAAATTATATATAATTTAAGTAATATAATCAAGATACCATGTAATTCATATTTTTTAATGAGTGGATAATTTTTTATACTCAACCAAGTACTCCAATAGTGAACTAGAGTACATTGAAGTAAACTATATTAAATTGGAGTGAATTGGCAGTTACTAGAAGTTCCAACTTTTTTTTAGGAATTTATTGGGAAGTGTTCTAACATGAAAAAAATAATAATAATTATAAAACTATATATATATATATATATATATATATATATATATATATATATATATATATATATATATATATATATATATATATATATATATATATATATATATATATATATATATATATAATAGAACTCCAAGTGCTCATATTTGCATCATACTCAACATTCTCCCCTTTGATACAAAAAGATGAGATTCCTATCATCTCCTTGATTATTCCATGAATATTATCATAAATATCAATAATAAACCTTTCGTGAAATATTATTTAAGGTATTTATCTTTATATTCAATATATGATCATGTAATTTTATAATTTTTCTTTGAAGACCAAGAAACCAACCCACTTCCCAATATGAAGCAACAACTTGAAATTGACTTCCTTTAATCAAGTATCCTCCCAAATATGAATATATGTATCTAATTATAAATAAATAAATTTATGGTATTGAATTAATACCATAATTTTAATGACCTCTTACATATGTAAAAATTCTCCTAACTACTTGAAAATACTTGAGTGACAGTTGCCCATAAATCTAGAAACCAGTGAAACTCTATAACCGATATCAAGTATAGTTAAAGTGAGATTCATAAAAATTAAAACCATTATTATAAAATTATTTTCATCATCTAAATTAATTACATCCTCCTTCATAATTTTTTCTCTACTTAAAATTAGAGTATTTGCAAGTTTAGAATTTTGAAGATTGTAGGTTTTGAGCATGTCTTAGGCATACTTGGCCTGATAAATGACTACTTCATAATTTTTTTGATGAATTTACATACCAATAAATTAATTCATAAGATAAATATAATTAATCTAAAAATATTATTTCATAACTTCCTCTAATTTATTCAACATCTCTATAGATCTACTTGTAAATATCAAGTCATCTACATAGAGACAAACATATAAAACACTATAATTTAATACTTGTAATGTGTCAGATGCAATCTACTGAGTCATATGAAAAAAAAAATTCCCTAAGAATAATCAAGTCTTGGTCACTCCCAAACAAGATTGGATATAGAAATTGGCCCCTTTTTTGAAATGCAAAGACAACTCTATCAAGTTAAATGGACCTCCCCTAACTATGCCCAAATCATCCTCCTTAGGGCCTCTAAAATGTATTTAACTTCATAATATATTTTTTTTATCTACTTTAAAAATATAAATTCTATAATTTAACTCTAACCATTCAATTTACTTCATTTAATGGAGATCCCCCAATCTCAGTAGGCTCCCCCTAGGCCTCTTACCTTGAAGGCCCCTCCATCCAATTTTCTCCACCTATACAGTTGGTGGTACTCACTCCTCAAAATTGTCCCACTAAATAATTTAAAGGTAAATCTCTTCTTTTTTATGGTTGGATCATTTTTAGGTAATGTTTATTCTTCAATGGAGTCCTTTCTTTCCACTCTTACCCATAATGGCCCTTGGTTGGACTACTCTCTCACTTCACTTTTAGAAGAATTACCAAAGGGATACATTAGAACATTAAATTTCACTAAAATAACATAATATATGGTCTCCACTCCTATTAAATCTATCCCCTCTTTACCAAAGGATTAATCTCTAAAGGAATCTAATAGGAAGTCAAACCATGGCATCATTCTTGATTTGACACAAGATTTGGATTAAAAGAGACATTTATTTTATAATTTAAATAAAAAAGAAGATTGGCATTTTATGGAGGAATAATTGGTAAAATATCATAAAAATAAAATGGTAGTATCTAAGTATAAGGTACAATGTTCCATTGGTAAATCACCACTTTCAGAGGTAAATTAAAATGAAGAATTTATAACCCAATCCAAAACTAGGTAAGGGAGAAAGACAAAAATGTTGGAGTACCCCAAAACCACAAGGTATATCTCCAAAAATAGTAACTCACAACATTTAAATAGTTAAATAAATTACAAAGGGTTCTTAATAAACCCTTAAAATAATCAGACATAAGAAATGAAGTTCCTCACATGGAATGTTATGGGGTTAAATAACCCCAAAAAGTATAAGACCCTTAGTAACTGAAGAAAAAGAATTGATCCCATCATTATGCTTCTTTAATAAACTAAAATGTTTGAATAAAATATTAGATTATGCTTTAATAAAATATTGAGAAAGGCCAGGTTCACAGCTTGTAGTTCCAAGGGGGGATCAAGGAGATTAACAGTGTTCTAAAAACCAAAGTTTTTACTAGGGGATCTATTAATGAAAACTAATGACCATGTTTCTAATCTATTTAGATATGTGATTAGTAAGGATGAATGGATATTATCTAACATTTACACCCCAAATTCCAAAATTTAAAGGAAAAATTATGGGAGGATCTTCTTACATTTCAAAAAACTTGTGGGAGTTAGAATTGTATTATGGTTAGAGATTTTAACACGGCACTCACCTCGGGGGAAAAAGAGAAGGAAATTATATTGTAATGAAAGTGTGTCAGACCTCAAAGATTTCCTTGTAGGAGTGGGTCTCATTGACATGTATATCAAAGGAATTATGTACATCTAGTCTAATAAATTTTTTGGGATAATCTGATTCAAGTTCATCTTGACTACATCCTGAGTTCTCTCAATTGGGATATCTAATTTTCCAGTTCTCTTTCCTCCTTATCCATAATTGGTTTGACCACAACCCTATGGTGTTTGAAGTGGAAAAGATATCTAAACCAAAGAACATTCTTTTTATATTTGAAATTATGTGGTTATACCACCCAAATTTAATCAAATCAATAATGGAATGGTAGAAAGAACCTTTCCTAGGATCATATATGCATAGTCTAGTCAAAAAACTAAATTTCTTGAAGAAGAATTTGAAAATATGAAACAAAGAATTATTTTGAAACATTTTTATCTAAAATAAATATCTAGAAGAGGAAATGATGAAGATTAAATAACTAACAGCTTTTCAAGGGAACAATAAATCCTTATAATTCAAAGAAAGAGAAAATTTAAACCAGTTCCATAACCTTAAGTCAAAGGAAAAGGTGTATTGGCACCAAAAATCTATATGTACCTAAATGAAGGAGATATGAACACTAGATTATTTCACCATTCTATGTCTAGACATAGGAAAGTTAACATAATTAATCATTTAGAACTAGAGAATGAAAACCTTAGCAATGAATAAGATGAGATTAATTATCACATAATTCAATTTTTCAAAAAGATGCTAATAAAAGATGGGTCCTTTGATGAAAAACTTGAAGAAAGAACTTTTAATAAATTTAATGAGGTCATTACCTCTTTAGATAATGCTATATTGCTTAAGCCCCCATCAGAGGATGAGGTTAAAGGGGTATTATTTTTTATGGAAGGGTTTAATGCCTCTAGTCTTGATGGTTTCCCTCCATTCTTTTTTTAAAAAAAAATAAGGCATTGTCCATCTAGAAGTTAAAGAAACTATGAGGTATTTTTTATACATAGGATCCTTATTAATAGAAATGAACAACACCTCTCTAGTTCTTATCCAAAAAAAAATTAGGTAAAATAATCTTCAAGTTTTTTGACTCATAAGCCTATGTAATACCATCTACAAGATTTGTTTAGTTCTTCTGGTAAAGAGGATTCAGCCCCTTCTAGATAAAGTAATATAGGAACAACATGGAGACTTTGTCTCTAGAAAACAAATAACTGATGTCATCATCATAGTTCATGAATCCATCTATTCCATCTCTAAATCTTCTAGATAGGGTATGTTTGTTAAACTCAACATGATCAAAGCCTATGATTGGGTATCCTAGATATTTCTCATGAAAATTCTTGAGAGACTGGGATTTAATTAGGAGATCAAAAAATATATGAAGATACACATTCACACCAAAATTCTCCATATTGATTAACAGAGGCCCCAAAGGCTACTTATCAACATCTATAAGGTTAAGATAGGGGGACCCTCTTTCCCCTTATATTTTCATCATTGTGGTAGAAACATTAAGAATAAGTCTATATAAATATTAGTCTCAAGGATCTATTAATGGTATTATAGTGGCCCTCAAAACCAACCCCATCACCCATGAGAATTTGGTTGATGAAATAATAATTATTCAAGAAGCCTTAGTTGAAGAATCCTAACAACTTAAACTCATCTTTTGGAACTACACATTGGTCTCTGACCAATGCATTAATTTATTTAAGAGTTTTATATTCTTTGTTAAGCATGGTCATTTATGTATTAGGTTATCATTGATATCAAAGATAACATATGATTATAGTACATGAATGATAAAGAAGTTGTGTTTGATAGCTTGGAGAGATATGACACATTTTTAGGTCTATAAGGACAAAAAAGAAGTTGTGAGGCATCCATAGATGTCTTGGTGAAATTTTGGTGTGTCATTTGATCCTTAGTAAAGAGAAACATGCATCTTCTAGCTTAACAGAATCCAGACCATCACTACATGTCATGCATATATGAATGAACCATCAAGTTTGTGCATTTAATGTAAGTACTTAGAAATTCAATTGAGGTTAAAGGATTTCATGGATATGTTGTCTATAGTGCAAAGAAGGTACCCTAAATATTTGGGCCATTAAAGTATTTTATAACTCAAGATAAAAACCTTCAAAGTTGATCTTGTAAACTGTGATGGGCTAGAGATCATCAAGTTTAAGTATGTTGAAGTTTGAGGTCAACTAGTTAGTAGATATAATGGTGAGCATTCATTATCAAGATTATGATCTAATGGTGTGTATTTAGTCAATATGTCAAAGATTTCAAGATTATATGCACTAGTGACAAGTGTCATAATCTCAAAATATTTGATATAATACCAATGGCACATGGGTGTTCATACATATAGAGATCGATGGTGTGGGTCGAGTTAAATAGTCAAATGTGTAGAAGGCATGTATATTTTCCAAGTGGCATAATCACGAGAGCTCTAGTCTAAGATTAATAGTGAGCATTGTAAGGTAATAACTAGGTTACTCCTATAGAGATTTATGGTGCATATTTGTCCAAAGTTGTTAGGGAGCATGAAATGAGGTTAAATTTATCAATGTTTAGTGTTTTAATAGTGACCATTGGAATTTGAATATTCAAATTAACAAGGAAAAACTAGTCTATAGTTTTTGATCTATATCTTTTGAAATATGTAGAATTTGATAATCATATAAAAGTAAAAGTTGTAAAGGAGTCAAAGGCACATCTAGAGACATTAGTTATAAGGTTTTAATGTTTTTATAGTCAAATTTATTAATATCCAAAGTTGATTACATGTTCATCCATGGTGGTTATATGTATATAATAATGTTTGAGCAATTTGTGTTTTAGCAAAAAAGTGCTTTGGTAGGAATGATCACCTAAAGATGTCTTAGAGGTCATATGAAGTGGACCCATGTATTTTAAAGTGATATTATGTTATTAATTTACTTGATAAAGTGCTAAATGGGTGAATAGGTCTCCATGATACCTATAAGGGCTACTAAGGGATAATTGAAAGTTGTAGCTACTTAAGTGTGACCCATGGATGTTATGGCCAACCTAAGATGATGGTATTGAGCTATGTGTTAGCATGATATAATTTTTAAGCATTAAGGCACATATTATGGCTGACCTAAAAGCTGATATTCATGAAGACTCTATAAAGAGTGGAGACCAAGGCAATGGTTTATAAACTTGATGTGAATGAATTTAGAGAGCAAAAGATAGAGACAAAGGAAAGAGATCAAAGATAGTGTAATCAATGGATGGGCTAAAGTACATAATAGATTGAGGATGAGAGAAGAATCCTAGAGTGATCCAAAAGGGTGTTTAGACATATTGCTTATATGAGCAAGTTTGAGTGTGTGTGATGAGTTTAAAGAGAGGTGTTATACATTATTTCTCTAATCATATTGAAATGCAATAAGAGTTCTAGAGTTGTTGATTTCATTAGGGGTTGTGAGGGTGCTAAACATCAAGAATAAGTGGGTGATCCTTGTGAATTGGGTGCTTCACTAAAAGGTCTCATGTTTGTGATCATCTTATAGGACAAGTAACCCATGTGTTTTCAAGCTTGAGAGTGGGTTATATTCCCCAAGATGGTTTCCCACGTAGATCTTGTGTTATGTGTGTGATATTGTATCATATTTATTATTCATTATTATGAATATCTTGTATGCTTTATGATTTCTTATGATTATAGATTAAGAGTTTGAAAATATTACAATTGAAGTTTGAAATATATTACATCACTGATTCATCCCCTCCCCCTCTTAGTGATTGTACCTCCAATAATTGGTATCAAAGAAAAACCTTAATTACAATTTTAACTACTTTAAGGTGATCCAAGGTACAAAATGGAAAGTCAAAAAATGAATGGTTTCTCTAAAAATCAAGCACCATTATTAAATGGGTCAAATTATGCTTTCTAGAGAATAAGGATAAAGACATATATAATGACTATAGGGTTTGATATTTTTCAATCTATCATGGATGGTTATAATAAACCAAATACTCCAACTAGTGCTAGTGACAAGAAGTTGAGAGATAATAATTATAAACTATGAATTCTATCATTTGTGGTCTATCTAAGGCTGAGTTAACCAAAGTGATCCATTACAAGTTTGCCAAGTAAATTTGGGACAAACTAAAAAATATCTATGAACAAGACTCAAAGGTAAAAATTACTAAATTGAAGACCTATCGAAGGTAATTTGAAGGCCTTAAAATTAAGGAAGAAGATACTATGGCATCCTATATTCTAATGATTAATGAGGTAGTAAACATGATTAGAGGTCTTGGAGAGCTGATTAATGGAGCTACTATAGTACAAAAGGTATTGAGGACTCTTAAACTCAAGTTTGATTCAAAAGTTTTTACTATAGAATAAAGTCATGATATCACTTAGTTTAATATGGATGAACTAATAGATGTCTAAATAGAGACATATTTGAACACAAAGAGGATTGTAAAGAATCTCATGAGGATGAACACAAGACATTTGATGGTCTTATCAGGTACATTAATTTATTCAATAATAAAAATGGAAAGAAGGATTCATACAAAGGTACTAAGAGCCTTTACCATGAAGAAGATAATAACTCATTTGTAAAAGAATAAGTAAACACATCTGATAGTTATGATTCTTTTCATAATGAGGACAAGGAGACATTGTTCATGGATTTTAGTGATGATTAAGGTGAATGTTATTTAAGAAAATATTTCTTTGGTAGAGATAGCTTAGAGGAAGAAGATGAAAAATTTACTCTTGAGGAGAAATTTATATATACTATGGAAGAAATGAATTTACTATAAAGAAAGAATAGAAAATAAGATTTCTTGATCAAATCCTATGAGGAGAAAATTGTAATTTTTGAAGGAAGGATGAGAAATGAAGTCAAGGAGCATGATGAGATCAAAAAAAACTTGAAACTCAGATTTGTACTCTTAATTAATAAATAAAGAGTAAGGATGAAGAGTTTATCATGTGTCAATTAGAGATAGAGTCTTTGTAGATGAAACTAAATCAATCTATGATAAAAAAAAATATAGTTCAAGATTTAGATAATAAAGATGAATTGATGATTTGTATTGAATATCTTAATATCATGAAGAAAAATAACAAGAAGATGATGTCACAAATCAAGGACTATGAAGAGAAATTTAATGTGTTTGAATCAAGAATGAATGATGACACTAGGGAACATGGATATATTGTAAATCATCTCAATAGTCAATTAGAAATTATGTATACTGAGATATTAAGGTATGTCATTGTAATTAAGTCATTAAAAGCTGAATTATATAAGACATATCATAAGGTGAAGTCATTTTTAAATTTTGAAAAGAGCTCAAATGATATTGACAATATTCTGAGTAGCTAAAAGCATGAAAGTGATAGAACTAGTCTTAGATACATAGAAGAACAAAAGCATGTAACACAAGACAATATAAATGTTGATGTGAACAAATATAAATAGACTTTAAAGATAGATCATCAATCAAGGAAGGTATTGGTAGAATGAAGACAAATCAGATCAGAAAACCAAATGTTATGAGGTATGAAAATTTTAATTGTCATTGTTCTCATACAATCAATTTGGTCATAGGTTAAAAGATCGTAAAAGATAATCAAGGAATGAAATTGCATGTAATTATGAGAAAGACAATGAAAATCATGAAGAACATCATCACTCAAGGTAGTCAATAGTTTCACAAGGAAATAATAACATCTTTTGCTACAAGTGTCAAGGATTTGGTCATATTGCAAAGTTTTGTAATATCTTCATTAGGAAACCAAATGATCACGTACATGAATGAGTTCATGAAGCTTTAATAAATCATCATATATCTCAATAATAAGGTAAGTACAATATAAGAAACCTCAATTGTTTCAAATTTCATGAGAGAGGTCACATAACAAGGTTATGCAAGAATGATTAGTATGCTCCTTCAAACATTGTCAATCTTAACGTGAAGAGAAGGAATCATAGTGAATGGAGGCCTAAGAAAGTAAATGAAAAATAGGCTCAAAGTGGATTATTTTTCATAACATAAGAGGTAAAAATTTAAATTATCAAGTAATAATCCATATCTACCCAAATGGACAAGGAAATTAAACAAGATCCTGAGATAAAATAAAATAATAAGGTTGAAAACTCATTCAAAGTCAATCTAAAGATGATGAAGGACTGCAAGTGAAGTAAAAGCAATGAAATATGAGAGTCTCCTAATTTTTGGGATTTTTAGTCCCTCTATGACAAGTGGGTGTCTCTACCTATGCTTCTTAGGAGACATATTTCTTGTGTGGAAGTAAGTGTGTGTGCTCTAGGTAATGATCAAAATGTCAATTAGTACAGAACTTAAAGGTAAAGGGTAAGCAAGAGATTGTGAAAGATAAGCTTATGGATGAAGGATGTTGAGAAGGTTAAATTAGTTTATATGATGGTTCAAGAGGTTTATTAGTCAAGATAATGATAATTGATTATCGGGCAATAATATCATTTGAAGATGTGTTTGGCTAAGGGGGAGTTAACTCGACTAGCTTGAGTGTCTTGATTAAGATGTGCATGATGTAAGGGGGAGCATATGTGAAGATGATTTAGTCATGATAGAAGTTTGAATATGTATACTATAGTTTTTATTTCAAGAAGATTGACATAATGACTTGATCAAACCAAGTCATGTATTTTGACAAGGTATTGAATCTTCATGCATAAACAAAGAGAGATTTGAGTAGAAAATCCAAGTCCAATGATTAGAAAATCCCAAGTTAAGATTGGTGTATATAAAAAAAGATGACATAAGATGGATCATGATGTTAGGGGGAGATTTCTAAGCTCTGTGAGTATTTTTTCAGGTCCAAAGATCAAAGAAGTCCAAGTTCAGGCTGGTGCATGTCTAAGGGGAGAAATTGATTCATATGATTGAGATTTTGTAAGTATCCTAAGCATCTTAAATAGTATTTAAATGCATACATGATGTTAAGGAGTGATTATTGGCATGTTGATAAAGAGAACCTTTATCATTAATGTCAAAGGGAGAGAATGATCAGAATGAAGACGTTCAAATGAGTAAGAAGTCATTTTGAGGGTGTTTTACCATAAATGATAAAGGGGGAGATTATTGAGCATGGTCATTGATTTCTTAGGTTGATAATGTACTTTGGATGGTTTTAAATACACCTAGTGTAGATGTACATATACTTATAGAGGTTTATTTTTATAACTTGTATGTGTATGCTTTGTGGTAGCTAAATGCCACCTATATATCTCTATTATTTTTCTAAAGCTGAATTGAAACCTTGTATGTTAGAGTGCATAATAAACTAAAGCCTGATTTATATGATTTATATAAACTAATGCATGTCTTATTTTCTTAAGAAGGCCATGTATGATCCTTATGTCAAATAAAGCATATGATTCTAGTTCATGAATTACAAAGATGTGTTTGATAACTTGGAGAGATATATCACATTTGCAAGTTTGTAGGGATAAATAAAAAGTTGTGAGGCATACATAGATGTTTTGGTGAAGTTAAGGTGTGTAATTTGATCAATTAGAAAGAGAAACATGCATCTTATAGCTTAATAGAATATAGAACGTCATTGCACATCATTCAAATATGAATGAACCATCAATTGTGTGCATTTAATGTAGGTACTCAGAAAGTTAACTGAGGTTAAATGATTTCATGGAGATGCTGTCTATAGTGCCAAGAAGGTACCCTAAAGATTTGGACTCTTGAAGTGTTTTCTAGATTATGTTATAAAACTTCAAAGTTGATATTATAGACTGTGATGGGCTATAGACCATCAAGTTTAAATATGTTGAAGTATGAGGTCAAATAGTTAGTAGATTTAATGATGAGAATTCATTATCTAGATTATGATCCAATGGTGCATATTCAGTCAATATCTCAAAGATTCTAAGATTGCATTCACTAGTAATAAGTGCCAAAATATTGAAATTTTTGATAGAAGATGAATGGAACATGGGTGTTTGTACAAATAGAGATCAATGGTGCAGGTTGAGTCAAATAGTTAAATGTGTAGAAGGCATGTAGAGCTACAAAGTGGCACAATCATAGGAGCTTTGATCTAAGATCAATGGTGACCATTGTAAGGTAAATGTTAGGATACTCTTAAAGAGATAGATGATGTGTATTTATCTAAAGTTGTCAGGGAGCATGAGATGAGGTTAAAGTGATTGATGTTTAGTGTTTGAATAGTGACCATTGGAATTTGAATATTTAAATTAATGAGGATAAACTAGTCTATAGTTTTTGAGCTATATCTTTTTGATATATGTAGAATTTGATAATGGTGTAATAAGAATTATTGTAAAGGACTTGTGCATAAAGAGACACTAGTTATAATGTCTGAATGTTTGTACATTTGAATTTATTTATATCCAAATTTGATTATATGCTCATCCATGGTGGTTGTATGTAAAAAATAATGTTCAAGAAATTTGTGCTTTATCAAAAAAGTGTTTTGATAGGAATAATCACCTAAAGATGTCTTAGAGGTCATATGGAGTGGACCCATGTATTTGAAAGTGATGTTATGTTATTAATTTTCATGATGAAATGCTAAATGGGTGACTAGGTCTCCATGAGACCTATAAGGACTACTAAGGCCTAATTGAAAGGCATAGTTGCTTAAGTGTTACCCATGTATGTTATGTACAACCTAAGAGGATGGTATTGAGCTATTTATTATCATGATATAAGTCTTAAGGTTTAAGTCAAGTATTATGGTTGACCTAGAATTTGATATCCATGAAGACTTTATAAAGAGTGAAGACCAAGGCAATGGTTTATAGACTTGATGTGAATGAATTGAGATAGCAGAAGATAGAGATGAAGGAAAGAGATCAGAGATAGTGTGCTTAGTGGATAGACTAAAGTACATAGTAGATTAAAGATGAGAGAATAAGCTTAGAGTGATCCAAAAGGAGTGTTTGTATGAATTATTTTTATGAGCAAGTTTTATTTTGTGTGATGAGTTAAAAGATAGATGTTATACATTGTTTCTCCAATCAGATTGAAAAGAAATCAGATTTCTAGAGTTGTTGATTTCATAAGGTATTTTGTGGGTGCTCAATATCTAGAATAAGTGGGTGATTATTCATACTTAGGGGTGGGAATTCCTTGTGAAGTGGGTGCTTCAATAAATGGTCTCATGTTTGTGATCATCTTATCAGAAAAGTAGTCCATGTTTTCAGTCTTGAGAGTGGTTTTTATTCCCCAAGAGGGTTTCCCACATAGATCTTGTGTTATGTGTGTGATCCTACATCATCTTTATTATTCATTATTATTAACATATTATATGATTTATGAATTCTTATGGTCATTTATTAAGAGTTTAAAAGGATTACAATTGAATTTTGAAATATCTTGCATTACTGATTCACCCCCCTCTCATTGATTGTACCTCTAACATTCTTCATCAACACTCTAATTATGATGTATAAAAAGCTCACAAATATTTTAGAATGCCAAATGAGCCATCTTACTTCAACCTACCTAGGTATTCCCCTATTTTAAGTTAGAATGATCCTTTACTTATATAATCCTCTCATTGATAGAATTCAAAGAAAACTAGCTAGCTAGAAAGGTGACTTACTCACCAAGGTAGGTAAATTCCAACTACTTAAGTCTTCAATTCATATCATCCCTATTTATTTTATGTCAGTCTTTTGGATTCCTAGTAATATATAATATAATATTGAAAAAATTCAAAAAAAAAAATTATGTCGAGGCACTAAGGACCATTTTAGATACCACCTTGTTTCGTGGGAAAAATCTTGCCTCCTTAGGGTAAATGGGGGGCTTGGTCTCAAAAGGATAAAAAATATGAATCAATCCCTTATTACCAAAATGGGATGGAAAATTATGAAAGAAGAAAAATAATGGACCAGAATTATCAAAGCCAAATATTTGGAAGGAAATGAGGAAGATTATTTCGTTTGGGAAGAAGGCCCTATCAATAGATCCACCTTTTGGAAAACCATCAACAACTATAAGGACCTTCTAAAAAGGGTATTAAATTTAAAATTTATAATGGGAATAAAATTTAATTTTAGGATGAATCTTGGCTATCTTACCCTCCCCTTTCATCATAAGATAACTGGGCTAATATTTGTTTGACCTTCAAGGAGAGATGGGGTACAAAGATGAAGGATTAGTGGGAATAGACCAATAAATCAAAAGATTATAAGGTCCTTTACATCGATATAAATAATAAAAAGGACTACCAAGTAGTCCATGACCTTAATTATTCCGTCATCCAAATTCTCATTTCCATCTTCCCTAAGGAATACTACCTTTATTAGGTGGTCAAAGATAGTGAGAAGTACTTGGTAAAATCTAGTCACCTATCTAACCTTGATCTAGAGGATGATTGGGAACACTAGAAGGCCCTTTGGATCAAGAACCTTAGACCTAAGGTTAATTTATTATAATAATTGGCATCCCAGGATAAAATTATCATGATGTATAATCTGGCTAAACAAGGGCTCATACTACCAAGTAGATGTCCCCTCTATAGGGAAGCAACAAATTCGGTCCATCATCTTTTCTTGTGTTGTTTGCTTAGCTCATTCATCTTGGAATAGTTCTTATCTAAATTTAAACTATCTTAGGTTAAACCTAATTCTAGCTTAGACATCATTACTCAATGGAATCCACCCTAGTTTATCTAGTCCCTTTTTTTTCTTTGTTTTCTATCCATCTTTCATTGGTTTTGGGCCATCTGGAAATCCTAAAATAATGGTATTTTTTATAACAAAAAAAATACCTACCTAAATCAATTTTACCCCTTATTTACCAAAACATTATTTAAAATTGAAGGGTATTCCTCCTGATAGATGAAAATCTCAGTTACATAACTGAACATATTATTTTAGGGAATGGGATTTGGAGTAGAATGTCATCTCTCCAACTAAAGGTTCCATGAGAAAACATATCATGTGAAAGACACTGCCAAATGATTGTTTAGATCTTAATTTTGATGGTTATTCAAAGGTAAATATAGGTCCTATAGGTGGTTTAGGGGTTATCATAAACTCATCTAGGACTATGGTCATTACGTATGTTATCCCCATGGAGATTCAAAATAACCATGTGGTTGAAGCCAAAGTGACATTTTTGGGTATTTATATTGTTTCTCAACTCAAAGTGGGAAGATTAATAATTAAAGTTGATTATCTTAAAATCCTTGATTCCCTAGATGGTAAGACCACCCCCTCCCACACCTTTAAATCTCTCATTGATGATGCCAAGGGCATAATCAAGTATCTTTCAAACCCTCCCATCATTCATTCCTATTGAAAAGGAAATGGGGTGGTTGATTTATTATCTAAATGTGGAATCATCCTTCCATTTTTATCTATCTATCTATCTATCTATCTATCTATAATGATATCATACACATCACCAAGGTAATTCAAAATAAATATATTATATCATAGGGTCAATCAATGGTGGTCACATGTATGAAAATCACATCTAACTCACTAGGTTCTAAAACTCATGTCAATAAATCAGAGTCATACATGGTAGTTTATTGATCTAAATTGGTTTACCATAAACCATAAGATTAACCAAGAAAATGCATATCTCAAGCACCATTCAAAAACTTTTCTCATAGGCAAGCATAGAATGGGGGGAGATATAGATAGGCTCAAGATGAATTTGTGCTAAGAGGTTTGATCTATTAATAAGGTCTGTAAAATGCTACACAAGTGTGTCTTGATGGAATACATGTATATAATCATAGGAAATGACACATATCTCATAGAGGATTTCATTATAATATGGAATAAAATAAATGTGGAGATGAGAGGTATTAAAATCACTATTACTAAGGAACTGATCAGAGAGGTAACTATAATTTCCTATGAGGGGTATAAATATTTTAAATAACAAACAAATAAAATGGAGCTAATATATAGATTATTTATGACAAATGAAACTTTAAAAATGGATAAGAATAGATTTATGCGAATGGATGTGTGGATGTACTAGCTATATGTGTGCCTACAAATCATGAAATGTATTACTTTGGAAGGTAAATTTACTCATATCTTCTCACACCACTTTTTTCTTCTTAACCATTTTCAAGGTTTTAAAATTATTTTACCCTAATACTTTCTAAATTATCTTGAAATCACATCCCTAAATTTTCAAATCAATTATGTGAACACTATAATCCATCAAAGCCTTATTTTCTTTCTTGTCAAGCATGGAGAGACCTTGTATACACATAATATTTTCAAACTTTTATTCATTAATAACACTTTGTATCTTGCAAGAACCTATTGAGTCTCAATCTCTCTAAGTGCATGCATTAATGGGTGCACTGAGAAAGGGGCAGGAAAACCATCGGTGCTTTATAAAATTGTTTTTCCTTATCCACACTCTTTCCTCCTAACACCTTGAACCCTAAGATTATTCTTCTCTTTCTTATCTATTATAATAATTATCATGTTTTATTCCCTCATTTATTTCCTTGTTATCCTTTTGGCTTGTTCAATACACTAGGTCAACCTGGTCGACCTAGTGTGTTCTAGAGACACTTTAGCTCTTGTGATTTATTAGAATACTAGCTGACCTAGCACAAACTTTAAGCATTAGCCAAAAAAATATATGAGGTCAACCTAGTCAAACTAGTATAGCTAACATGTCCAAAAGTTTTTAGGCAAGTTACCACTATATACACAAGTTAATTTACCACCATTTGAGAAGAATAGAAGAATTAAGCGAAGAAGTGTGAACAAGCATCTGCTTATTGACTATTTTACTTGAAGAATAAAGCTTTAGGGTTCAATACTTTCTTTAGAGCTATGATCTTTTCTTGTGGAGAAGTATTTTAGATGCTTAGGTAGGTCATGTAGCCTAGAGCTGATTTATCTTGGTTATCCTTACAAGCTACAACAATCTCTTGTGAAGCACCTTGGCCAAGTGAGAGATTGAGACTTGATAGGTTCATATTGAAAGGTAAGTATTCCTAACGCTATATCTCCTTTTTAAGAGTAGATAGATAAATTCTCTTCCATTTATTAGGATTCTATATACATTGATGTCAGTATATGTCTCCTATGCATGTTTAGTTTAGTTTTTATTTATTTGTTTTGTTCTAACCCCCACTTTATGACACAAGCTTTGGTGAGCACTATATTATTCTAATTTTATTTTTATTAGAATAGTTTACTTTATTATTTATCACATAAGTGAATATCAAATCATAAGACTCTTTTTGGGTTGTTATGTGATTATGTTAGACTATAGGATTTGGAACCCTTCCTAGCATGATGTGTTATGACAAGTGATACAAGTGATCACATAATCAAGTCTAGGAGATCCCCATATTGGTCATGTTCCCATTTAATAAGTGTATACCCAATCAAAAGTGTAGGTTTGCATTATCTTATCCAATCTAGGATTAATTCATGTACACCATATAATTATAATTGCATACATTCTAGTGAACTCGACATGAATCCTATCCCACCACTAGTTGGATTATCTTCACATTTCCATTTTTGTTTATTTTCTTAATTAGAATTAGCTTCACTTTAGTTTCACCTTCATTACATTCTGGTGGACCCGATGTGAAACTAACCCTTGCAAGATTTATTTCACTTTATTTCATTCTTTTTATCATATGTTTTGACCAACTAGATTAATTTTATTGACCCATCTATTTATTTCTATGCATAGGTTTTTAGGTTTCTAGACTACTAGGTTGACTAGGTCAACCTAGTGCATATTTAAACTTCCAATTCAACTTAATAGGTTGACTAGGTTAACCTAATGCATTTTCAACATTTTTTCATTAGGTTCTTATATAACTTGATTGACCAGCTTAACCTAGGTTACAGGATTTTCCAAATTTTTCCAAAGTTATTGATCAATAATCTTATTCATTTCCATCTCTAAACCACTTAAGTTAGTTTCTATTTCTTTATATCATTCTATTTCTATACTTTTATTTCACAATTTGTAGTCTTTAAAACTACTCCAACACAATCAACTAGGTCAACTTGGTTGACCTAGTTCTATGTTATTTCATAAGTTGATATCAACTTTACCATCTTCAATACATCATCATGAATCAAACTCATTTTATGGTTTGTATAATGGATAAGTAGAACTAAATATATAGGTAAAACAAGAAATCAAAACCTGTCTATTATACTAAATCAACCCTATCAACCTAATATCTTTTTTAGGCCCTATACACTATACTAGGTTGACCTAGTCAACTTATCACTATCTTTAATTTATTTTACCTTTTTTTCTAGTCTCTCTACACTGTACTACATCAACTTGGTTGACCTTATATAGTATTATAGTCCCTATTTTTGCATGAGGTTGACCAGGTCAACCTAGTACTATTTTATGTCACTTCTTATTCTCCTTGTGTGGTTATCTAGTCTTGTTTCATCATGATGACATATTTTCATCCTTCCCTTAGTCAATAATATTGAATTTTAATAACTTGGATGGTAACCTCACTTATTTCTTTACCTCTGATGAAACAATCCAATTTCTTCCTTCTTCTCCTAAGCCTAAACCACTCACTACACAATGAAATGTAGTTGAGACTTCATCATAATCCTCATCCCAATACCAATTTTGGGAATCCTTAATCACATCATATCAATCAAATTTATAATCTATATGGTTCCCAAATATTCAAAAACCTTGATGGTAATACTATTTACACTCCTCACAAGAATGGTGGCCTTACCAAGCTTCCTTCTTCTTATACCACACTGAAGACAACCAATAATAATTTTATGAATCATCCACCTACAAATAATATTCCTCCCACCAAAACTAATAATTCTATTCCAATCAACACTAATACCCCACCTTCAAATCCACCTATTGATACAACTCAACTTCTTGAACAAGTCATACAACAAATGAACATCATACAAACTTCCAATCCATCTCAAATGATGACCATGCAACAACATTTATGAAACATGATTAGTCAACCACATCAATTCATCATGTTTCAACCAAATACAAAATTTCCCCTCTTCCTCTTAGATATACCAATGGGAATGTCATCCCTCAACCTCTAATGAATAACAAAATGCTTCAACATCTTCAAAATGAGATTTTAGCCCCATTTATTTAATCCATATATATATATATATATATATATATATATATATATATATATATATATATATATATATATATATATATATATATATATATATATATATATATATATATATATATATATATATATATATATATATATATATTGTAAATATTTCTCCAACTATCACATATAATGGATCCAAACTAATAGCTTTGATACCACCAATATCTTATCTAAAACCTTTGTTGGTGATGTACTTGACTGGTATAACTAACTTCTTAGACATTCCATCTCACAACTAGAGGATTTAGTCAATGTTCTAGTGAAGGAATTCTAACATGATGACCTTCCTAAAAATTACCTTAGCTATTTCATCAATGTCAAGCAACATCCTAATAAATCTGCTCATACTTTCATTAAATGATGGAAGTTTCTTGCTCATAAAGTGGACCATAACATGAATGATGAAAATCTTCTAAAATGATTTGTCACTACTCTTAAACCTTCCCTTCAATACAAGGTTCAAATATTTTCACCTAAAACTTTAGAAGAAGCCTTAGACTAAGAAAAAAGACAAGACTTTCTTATGACTCAATTTGAAACACCTCAAACAATTACTAAAGCATATTTCCAATCTTTTTCTCATAACATTGATTTATCCAAGCCTCCCCAACCTCAAAATGGATAATTAAATTCAACAAATGTTAACCCAACCCACCCTCCCTTGAGTCTATAACAACACATGACAAAATTTCCACCCTCTAAAACCATGAACTTTGATCCTTCCAAACCTTCTCCAAAATGGTACAATCTAGATAAATTTTGTTGGTGGCATGTTACTATAGGTCATTCTCATGAGTCTTGTCATGATCTTCATGAATTTATTATTTTTTCCTTGCTTGGTCCACATTTCAATCTTGATATTCTTAAAAAAAAAATTATCAATATTATCTTCAAGATTCTCAAAATCAATCTCAAGAACCAAAACCACAATCACATCAACATCAACTACCTAACGAAAAAAACTCATCTACTAATTTTATTCAAGCAATAATTTATCCTTCTTCCTACACCAATAGGGAAAGGATAACTAACATGAACAACTTTAAACTTGTTGTGGCATCCATTGAACTTCAACCTCTTAGGCCACATGAACCAAAAGAATACCTAGTTCAAATGCCTACTCCAAATCATATCATACATGGTCCTCCTTTACCCCCTTTATTTCCTCATACCTATCCTACACATCATATCTCACATTCAACTTCCTTAAAAAATAACAAACTAACACATTTACCTAACTCCAAATTCACTTATCAACCTAATTCAAATCATTCTAATGGTTCAATATCACATCATTCAAACTCACAAATTGGGGCATCTTAATATTCCCATCCACATGTCCCTTAAAGCTTTGGGGAATCTTGTGATGCCCATCCATATATTCATTCAGACTTTGGGGCATCATGTGATGCCCATCCCTGCATCCACTTACCCTTTGGGGAATCTTGTGATGCCCACTATTCTTTTCTAATGCATAATAACAAACACATTCAACTTCAAGAAACACTCTATGACTTATAAACTTATATTTCAAATGTTTATATTTGATATAGATGTTATCATAGATTTTACTTATTCTTTTTGTCTTATGTTTCTTTATTTTTATGCATTTTTCTTCTTTTTCACCTTCCCAAGCATCATTTTTCTTTATGTTTTTTTGGCTTTCTTATACATCACATTTGGCATTTTTTTTCATTTTTGTTCTTATATATTTCTTTTATTCTTTGTATTTTTCTTATATTCTTTGCCTTATTATATTTATGACCATTTTCCCCCTTTCTTTATCATTTACCTCTTGATGTACCATAGTCTTCTTTTTATTTTGGCATTTCTATTTTGGCACCCTCATGGGTTTCTCTTTTTTGAGTTTCTTCGTAAGACCATGAATAGGGCCTAACATCCCTCACAAAATTACTATTCTTTTACTTACTTTTCTTTTTCTACTTGTCAATGTTGTTTTGGCATCCTTTGGGTTTTTCCTTGTGAGGTGCTTTGTATAAAGGTTCCCTCACTTTTGATTTTATCTTTCTTATTAACACCCTCATGGGTCTATATTTTATGAGTTGATTTTTAAGACCATGGATAGGACCTAACCATCCTCATAAAATTACCATATTTTCTTATTCTTGATATTTGTTCTTAGACTTTAAATTTTTATTCTTTTGCTAATGGAATTTGCAAACAGTCTATGTTAGCATGTTTTCTTCCATTTCCCTCTTTATTATGATAATAAATCACACCTTTAATATCATTGTATCTCATTTTTCCCTTTATCACATTTTTGAAATTTGAAGCAATTCAAATTTTTCCATGTGTCATCTCCTCTTGATTTCCCCTTTCTTTCATCTTCTCTTCCATGTATTAGGATTATATATACATTGATGTGATTATATGTCTCTTATGTATGTTTAGTTCAATTTTTTCTTATTTCCTTTGTTTAAACCCCAACTTTATGCCACAATCTTTGGTGATTAGTAGATTAGTTTAATTTTATTGTTATTAGAATAGTTTACTTTCTTGTTTATTACATAAGTGAATATCAAATCAAAGGACTCTTTTAGGGTTGTTGTGTGATTGTGTTATATTGTAGGCTTTGTAACCCTCCCTAGCATGATGTGTTATGACAAGTGATACAAGTGATCCCTTAATCAGGTCTAGTGGATCCCCATATTGGTCATGTTCTTACTTAACAAGTATATACCCAATTAGAAGTGTAAGTGTGCTCTATTTTATCTAATCCAAGATTAATTCATGCACATCATGTAATTTTAATTACATAAAGACCCTAGTTGGGAAATATGTCCTAATGGGAGGGTCTTTTATAGAGGAGGGCTCCCCTGAGGAAAACCTAACCATGGAGTCTCATTGACTTCTACCTAGCCCTTCTCTTGAAAGCCCCATTTCCAAGAGCACCACAAGAGAACTCCCTATTCAACTTACAATAAACAAACTAAAACCTATTATTTTTTAGGAAGGGAAGGTTTTTCAATCTTTAAAAAAAGGAAATCCCCCCTTGTCTTAGTTAATTGGGAATAATAAAATATAGTTGAAAGGTTTCAATAGTAAACTACATGAAATAGGACTTGGTATGACCAATTTGATAAAAGAGTGCAAATCCATAAATAGGGAATCCATTAAAATGTTATAGTACTTTTCACATCATAGTGAGTCTAAGTTTCCTACCCATAAATAGGATGTTGAGATGGTGGAGGTATACACTGCAAAACCCTCCTTAAAACCCCTCATAGTAAACCCCCTCAAGAAATCATTGGAGAAAGAGTAGCCTCAAAATAAGTTTAGAATGATTATGCCTAAAGATGCCATGAAGGACTGATTAATAATACTTAGATGAAGATGATTAGGAATATGATTATGGATAAGATGGAGGATAATGACACCATTAAGGCACTCATGGAGGAAACTACCTTCCCTAAGTAATTTCTTTCTTTTATTTTATATGTTATGACTTTTACACTAGTTTATAGCTTGTTATTTTTTCTCTACCATAATTATTTTCTCATCCATTGGGGCTTACTTTGTTTTTCATCCCTTGGGGCTTAATTTTTTTTAATTTAATTCTATTTAAACTCAGGTTGTAGGATCCTTGTAAAACCTACTTATTTAACCTTATTAAATAAAAAAAAACTTGTATGTAAAGAGTTGGTTCATTTTGACATCTTAAAAGTTATTGATCAAATAACCAACAATAAATTATTGATTACCAATCTCTTGGATATTTATTCATCCCATAAATATCCTTATTAAACTTATATACCCAAAATTCTTTACCTTTACCTCAAAACCTTGTTGTGAATCACTACAATAAGAAATGAGATTTTAAACTTGGTCTTATAGACCCAATTTTTACCTATGAAATATTTACTAAAATGAGATTTACCTAAATTACATATATCATTCCTATCAATTGAAAAAATATCTAATATCATAGCATTGAACCCATTCTTTCATTTGACTGATGTCTGCATAAATTTTAGGTTCATGAGTCACTAATGATAATGAAAACATAGTATTTTCATCATAAGAATAATCAAATAAGTTACCTTAATAATTTTTAGCATTTTTATCCTCATATAATAAATATTATCCAAAATTTTATTTTTTGGATGAAGATTCAAAAAATTCTTGTTCTTACTTGGTGTTGGTGTAGATAGATAATTAGTCTCTTGCAAAGAGATAATATTATTTTATGATGAATTAGAATCCTATTTAAGACTTTTTAATCACTAAAAATAAAATTCAATAGGATACCTCAATTCACTTATTGATTATGTATATACATGATCAAAATAAACATATACATTATTTTCAAAAAAAATACAATCCCTAGAAAAAGTTGTTGATTTATTAGCAAGATTATAAACCTTGTATGCCTTGATTTCATCACAATAATGTGTGAAAACATGAGGAAAACTCTCAAGATAATGTATATCACCCTTAAATTTTTTTGTGGTTATTTTCATGATATAATTTCCTTAAACTTGGATGGGATTTCCATCTCCTAATTTATCTTGGATTTTGAAGGAATCATCTAACTTGTTGAAATCATCTTTGTAGCTTGTCACCTAATTTGAGCAACTTGAATTAAGAGATAATAAATTTTTTATTCCTCTATTCACATAAAACATGGTAGATAATAATTATATAACTATTGAAACTCACTTTATTTAGCTTAAAAATAGTTATATTCCATTTATTTATTGGCTTGATTTTTAGTTTCTAGTATCCTATAATCTTTTATCACGTGTCCTAGCTTTTATAGTAATCATACATATTTTTTACTCTTACCTATGAATTTTTATTCAAATTTTCCCTTTGAATTTGAGTTTTTTAAACTCTATTGATTATAAATTTTATTTATCTCTTTGGTCTTTAAAACCATTTCCTTGGTTTTCAAGTGTTTTTTCTAGATCATGTTTTATATCTCTTGCATATAATCTCATCTTATCCTCATGAGACAAGAGAGAACCCACTAACTCATCAACACTTATAGTGTTAATGTACTTACATCTTCAAAAGTGATCATAATATGTATTCATATTTGGAATAAATATATAAAAATGTTTCTTCTTACAACATTATATTTTATATTTTCTCCTTAAACCCTCATTATATGAACTAAATCATTTATACTTATGTAAAAATATCCAACTTCTTCAGAATCTAACATTTTCAAATTCTTAAAATTAATTTCAAGGGTTTGAATTTTTGATTCTCATACATTAATATATATTTTATATGAATTATATAATGTATTTCATGCCTCATGGTAATTCATGAATCATATAATTATTGGATAAATTATTGGGCCTATGGCATTTTGAATAGAGAAAAAGGTTTGTGCATCTCCCTTTTCTTTATCCTTTTTGGTTATTTTTTATCTTGTGTCTAGGTGTTATAATATTGAAGTGGTGTGTACATATGAAAAAAAATATTCCAAACTCCTTTACACACTATAATTAATTTTAATTGATCTCTCCAATAGTAAAATTTATCACCTTTAAAAATAAGAATATTCATGGAAGTAGAATTCATTAAAGCCATTGTATCTTCTTAAAATGACCTAGAAACCCTTAAAAACCTTACTTAAACATGGATTTGATACCAAATTAAGGATTTTAATGATTTTATTATGTGAAAATAATTTTGTCTCTAAAATTGAAGCTATATATCATCAAAATTGTCCTAAAATTATTAGCTATCAAACTAGCTATGTTGTGAGTGAAATTGTTGATTAAAAAGTGTATTGAATAGCTTCAAACTTGAAAATATGTACTTGATAGTATAAAATATTTTATACCTAAAATAATATTAGAGATAAAACATATAATAATATTCTTAATTATAACTAATGCACACACAACCTTTATGTGAAATTATTATTAATAAGGAAAGCTAAAATGAGCTTATTGTAAGAAAACATGCATTGTAATTTAAGTTTAAAATTAAAAAATATAATATAATATTCCTAAAACACTAAGTGAACTGAAATTCAACTATAAATTAAATTAATATACTTAATTTTACTTACTATAAATATTTGGACATCATGCAGGAATCCTTATTTAATAGGGTAAGTGCACAAAGTTGGGGGACAAAAGTGGGCCTACTCATGGACATGGTTTTTTTTTTTTTTTTTTTTAATAATTTAGAAATATAAACTTCTATATATAATTTGAGATGGCTAAAATCAAAAATCAAGGATGGTGTAAGAACACAAATTTTACTATTTTGAGTCTAGTTTATAAAACACTAAGTTTTTTCAAAAATGTTTAACTATAAGCAGGTCAAACATCTGAAATTTGAATAGGAATACCTAATTTTTAGGAAAATAGAGTAGATAGCCAATCCTGTGTCCCCATTTTTTTTAGCATCATTTAATATTATTTAAAACCAATTGATTGAGATTTATATAGATAATGTATATTTTAACCTATATATTTTTATAATGAATGTATATTTTTAATTAATTTTATAAGTAAAGAGATCCTAAAAATTGATAAATAAATGGATAAACAATGGTGTGGCCCCCCTTATCTACCTCAAAAAAATGAAAACTATTTTTTTCTTTTTTTAATGAATGTAGAATTAGGTCTATTTTATAAACATATAATGTTTTTTGTGTTTGGATTAATGAAAACAGATACATAAACATTTATAAGCATGTATATTTGTGGCATGTAGTGTCTTAAAAAATCTATAGCTATAAATCAACATAGATTGAAACCTTAAAATAGTCCAAAAATTATAAACATCATATATTTGGAAAGATGAAAGTGTGCTCATAATCGATAATAACTTTACAAATTTTCTCATTAAAATTCATAGTGTATTTGGTGATGGAAGTTAAATTTTGATTTTTTCATCAAAAATCTTGAATTCAACTATATGTTGATAGGTCCAAAGCTTTGGCTTGGAAATCCAAGCCATTTCTGAGCTAAAATTATAGGGTTTAAATTCAAACTAAAAATAATGCATACGTATTACATAAAATGTACATGTTATGTAGTGTGTAGGCATTATATAATGTGTATGTGTTACATTATCATAGCATTATGGAGTGATTGTGAATTAAGTTCAATCTATTCATATCATCTTGAAAGATGCATCTTTAGATAATGACCAAATTTGATCCCACGTTGTGCTAGCTACATAAGATGACTTTACAATATGTTGTAATTAATGGAGGTACTATAATAAATGAATATTATGACTTTAATTTTTGTAATAAATATATTTGATTTGTATCAAAATAGTTGATAAGAAAATACTATTGAGTAATTTTTTTACAATGTTCCTCCAAAGAGTGAGTGCCATTTATATAAAATAAGACATGACAAGAATATTTTTTTTTGTAAATTGATGCACTAATATTAATTGGATACATGACATACATTTTAGGATAAAAATTGATAGTATTTATACCATAAAAATATATCCAAAAAAATATTTTCCTCTTCCACTCATTTGTTACCCCTACTCTTCAATATGAGTATGAAATGTGGAGGCTTCACCATAGGAAAATGAAAGAGTGCTTATCTCCATGTTATACAAGAATCTCCATGACAAAATATCATTTATTAGAGATGAAATTATTGATGATTTTGGTACTAATCCAATCATTATTATTTTTATCATTTAAGTATGACTATGATACACATGTTTAAATGAATGACCGACTCTTTGGTTGATTTATTTAGTTTCATATCTCAATCATTTAAATCCTCTTATGTAGATAAAAAAATGTGGGATCAAATCCTCTTATGTATAAATTAATGAACTAAGTGTAAATAATGTCAAAGAGGTAATCTAATGATGATAGAGTGTACTTTATATGACTACTCTAAATGTTTGAATTGATTACTTTCACACATTCATTTTATATCTCTTTAATGTCATATATGCTAATACATTTATTATATTTATATAGTTTTTGAAGTCAAATTAGGAATATATTAACATGAAACAAGAAATAAAGACAAAAAATAAATATCACATGACATGAGAGGCCCAAAACAAGGGTTAAAAAGGTCCACCCCCAAAATCATATATGATACACTTCTGGGTCCAAAACCACACATTGTACATTTTTGTATAAAATAATTTTAATCCAAGGAAACATGAGGGAAGGAGAGAAGAAAGAGAGGGGTAATTAGGGTTAAAATTACTTGAGATAGCTAGAACACAAAGTAAAAATTATCTAATAAGATCATAATTTGGATTATTGATCAACAAACATACTAGTACCCTAGAATAATCTAATTTTTAATGACTAATTAATACATCCATAAAAAATTTAAGTGTCTAAATTATAAATAAATATAATTTTAAGGTTGAATTTATCAATTGGAATATTTTTTTGTGAATGTGAGAAGAACACGTGCAAGAAATTACAAATTGATAAATGAATAAAAGGGATGTATATGGGAGGGAGGAGACTGAATTTAAAGCCTCATTTGGGAAGGTGATGGAAAAATGGATGATAAATGGATAATAGTACTTGGGATATGGTGATGAATACATCCATGTGATTAATTACCAAGAGGAATAAATAATTTTTAGATGAGAAGTGATGGGGCTAAATTCAAAAACCTACTTGGGAATGTGAAGGGAACATGAACTACTAATGGATAATAGTTCTTGGGATATGGTGAGGAATGAGATTGCATGTGATAAATGACCAAGAGGAATAAAGAGGATGTATATGAGATGTGGGATACTATTTAGTCAAAACCATGTTTTGAGGTGAAGGGCACATAAATGACCAATATCTAATAGTGCATGGGTATGCTGAGGAATAAGACCACGTGTATCATGTAATGATTTATAATCTTGATTTACTTGGAAGGGTCTATGATAATTTAAGGAAGAAGTAACCATGGTAGGTTGTAATATTACATACTTTATAGAAAATGTAATGGGAAATTAATTATAATATAGGTAAAACCATAGGATTTTATACAATTCATGCTTAGAAATGTTTTAGAATGAAACATTGTCACTATAAATGTTTTGTATATAGTTAAGAGATAATAATCATGAATGAATGGAAAACTACACTAGTATTTCTAAGGGATGAATTATTCTAATTGACTCACTTCACAAATAGTCATGAGGATGATATTTAGGCAACATGTTATCTATTAATTATTATTTTTATAAGAGTAGGTTATATTTATTATGATATAAGAGATTGATTTAGAGATAAAATCTTGGTTTTCATATAATCCTATTAGTTTATTGTTACAACCCTAAACCCTAAACCCTAATTTTATCATAAATATAAATATGAAGGTAAGTGGGGCTAATTTGAACCTGTTTAACCTAAATATGAGTTTAGGAGGTGATTTGGGGCTAAATTAGTTCATATTTCCTAACATATTGAGCTAGTTAGTCGATTTTAGGAATTAATGATGCAATTTGGATGGAATTGAACCCTATGAACCTGTTTAACATATAAAATATGTAATTTGGGGGATCAATCAACCCCAATATCATTATAAAAAAAATACTCTATAAATTCAATTATAAATTAAATTGGAGTTAATTTTTGCCTCTTCAACCTAACTACAAGAGGACATGATTTGGGGATAAATTAATTTTTATTCTATCATAAATTGATCTAATTAGTCAATTGGTGCAATTACAAACATGATTTAGGAAAAATTAAGCCATGTGAACCTAGTTTTTGGGTCAATTTACCATTATAGGATGTAACATATGACTTAATCAACCCTAATTTTATTATAAATATAAATATGAATTTATTTGGGGAAAATATGAACCCCTTAAACCTAAATTCAAGTCTATGATGTGAAAATAGGGGATAAATTACCTCTTGTTTCCTAAAATATTTACCCAATTAGTCCATTGTTATAATTATTGATGTAAATTCCATGAAATTTAACCACATGAACTTATTTTGACAATATGGAAGTAATTTGGGTGTCTATTAACCCAATATAATAAACAAATAAAGTATAAATTCTACCAATTCAATCAAGAAAGAAATTCAAGCCAATTTGAGCACCTTTAATACAACTAGACAATGGTAGGAGGTGATTTGGGGCTAAATTAGTCATGAATTAATCTAAATAGTCTTTTTGTGTAATTAAAGATGTGATATAGGCCTAAATTATTCATGAGTTAATACAATTAGTCAATTAGTGCAATTAAACATGTGATTTGGGAAAAAATGAACCTATGAAACTAGATTATGGCTCAATAGATTATATAGGATATAGGATATGGGTAAATCAGCCCTAAAATAATAATATAACATAGGTTTTCATTAGGTATTATAATAATATATCATAACAACATGATATATTATCACATATACATACTATCCATAATGCATATGTGTTATACTATGACACATCCACATTATACTATAACACATATACATTATTATCTCTAAACAACAAATCATTATCCAATACTTATTGTTGTCCATTATTTTAATAATTTTAACCCTATATGCATTTTTTGAATCATTCTATGTTTTCTATGGTGAATACAAGATGAATCAAATTATTCTTTAGGTCCCCCACCATTAAAAAGAATCAATTTATTCTTTGTATCCCCACCATCAAAATTGAAATTCAAATTGTTCTCTATTTAGTCATGGGTAATGGAGCTAATTTGAATAAGAGGAAGAAGTTAAAGTGCAAAACACCAGAGCAATTAGAAGAGTTGAGAGAAAAATAAAAGGTGTTTATACAATCATTTCACTTGAGACAAAGTACAAACACTATCTTTAATGAGCCAAATATCATAGATAATAATTAAATTGACAATAATAAATTGAATAATGATGATGAATATCAACATAAAAGTCCCAAGTATGTTACAATTCCATATTCAAATTATAATTTTTTTGATTTTTTTGATGATGAATATGTGCATGATGATTTACCCCTATCAATGAAGAAAATTTCATGGAAACACATAATGATGAAATTAACAATGAATAAAATTTCATCCTATAACTAAATAATGAAACTAACAATGAAGAAACTAGTAGTGAACATAACAATTTTTAAACACCTTCACATCAAATTCCATTATTAACAACACCTCCAAGGATTATGCATATAAAAGGCAAGTACTTAATGAAGTTGATGAAAATATTTTGAAACCAATGTATAAAAAAATGTTTGACTACCATTCAAGAAGATTAGCTAAAAATTTTGGGGATAATTTAATTTTTTAAATTACATTTTGATAGTAAAAAAATATCAAGAGTTTGTTTCATTGATGAAATTGATTAATATGAGACTTACAATGTACACCCTAGGACAAAGAACATCTAACATGGATGATGAAAATAATGTTTTTTTTTTTAAAATCTACATGGAACATATCATATTTT
>JARHVA010001039.1:1447500-1550000 GCA_037957365.1 Torreya grandis | reverse complement strand
CCAATTAGAGAACAATCACTTATCTCTTCACTATAATAAAGTTATATTTTAGGATGCATCACTACAACTATCACCATGGATTAGTATGGAAGGTTAAATTGATGTTATCTATATTGAAATTATATTTATTTGACATGAACATGAGGGTTATTTAATTTTATGCCAATGACTTATGGTTTCTATTTTATGCATGCTTGAAGTCATGCTAAAAAATTACATTATTATTATTTTTGGAAGGGCACTTTTGAGGCTAGAATGGGTGGTGGATCTATATACTAAGAATTATGAGAGGAAAATAACTTGGTAATTGATGTTATATAACACACTAGATGTGTTTTGAGTGCCAGTTTTGAGCTATGAAGCACTAGAGGTGAATTTCTCCAACTATAGCTTCAACTTTGACAACATTTGTTAGTGTTTTCATGCTCCTGAATAGTAATGAAAACATGCATCTAGATGGATTTAGATGTTTTTTTCATGGTATAACATGTAATTTTACTATATATATGCTATCTAAGTGATGTATTTTCACCTGGAGGTCCCAGAGGTGGAAATTCTAGTTAGAGGATAAGAACTTGTCTCTTCACAGTAATAAAGTTACTTATTAGGACCCATCACTGCAACTTATGCCACTGATTGGTATGGAAGGTTAAATAACAATGATCTATGTTGAAATTATAGTGACTATAAACACATGTAAGGGTTATTTTAGTTTTTTACTACTTACAGTTTTTTTTACACATGCCTAAAGTTAGGCTAAAAAACTAGATTTTTCTTATTTTGGGAAAGACATTCTTGAGACTATAATGGGTGCTAGGTATCTTGACCAGGAATAATTGGATTTAAATAGCATATTTATATAAAATTTCCACCATATATATGTGCTGTTATCACTAATTTTTATCCACAAAGCATCGGAGATGGAGTACTCCAACTGTAGCTTCAACTTTAACAACATTTGTTTTTTAGTGTTTCCACACTCTTAAAAGTAATGAAAACATGCATCATGTGGATTTGGACATCATGGTCAAAATATCACATGTAATATTCCTATATATTTTTTATTTAAGCTATATATTTTTACTTGGAGGTCCCAAAGATGGAAATTCTAGTTGGATGATAAGCATTTGTCTCTTCACTATAATAAAGTTCCATTTCAAGACCTGTCACTACAACTTTTACCATATATTGGTCTAAAAGGTTATATTTATGCAATATAGGGTGAAATTATATGGATTAAATATGGATGGGATGGTTCTTTTGGTTCATTCCAATAATTTATGATTTATATTTTACACACGCCTAGAGTCAAGCTAAAAACTACATTTTTCATATTCTAGGAAGGGCATTCTTGAGGTTGAAATGGGTGGTGGGTTTCTCAACTAGTCATGATGGGAGGAAAAAAACCTATTCCTAGAAATTATCCACCACCCAATACATGTTTTTAGTGATATTTTTTGATCCATGAACCATTATAGGTAGATTTATCCAACTATAGCTTCAACTTTGACAACATTTATTGTCAATGTTTCCATGCTCCTAAATAGTAATGAAAACATGCATCCAGGTTGATTTGGATGTCATGGTCATGGTATCACATGTCATTGGACTATATATATATATATATATATATGCTCAAAGTGATGAATTTTAACCTATAGGTCCCAAATGTGGGTAATCTAATTGGAGGACAAATACTTATCTCTTCACTTCAATAAATTTGTATTTCAGGACCCATCACTAAAAATTATGCCATGGATTGGTATAGAAGGTTCCATCAACATGATCTAGGGTGAAATTATAGGGACTTAATATTAATGGGATATTTCTTTTTGTTAGTTACAATGAATTATGATTTTTTTTTTGCATGCCTCAAGTTAGGATAAAACCCACAATTTTTCTTGTTTTGGGAAGGGTATTCTTGAGATTGAAATGGGTGGTTGCTCTCTCAACCAAGCATGATGAGAGTAAAATAAATTGGTATTGGATGTTATTCACCACCTCAAATGTGTTTGTAGTGACAATTTTTATCTATAAATAATCATAGGTGGAGTTCTCCAACTACAGATTCAATGATCTTGAAAGTGACGACATGTCCTATGAGGCAAAGGCAAACACAAATATAGTTTTTACAAGTAATTGTGAATCTAGTAAGTATATACATATACATGACATGAATTTCTTACTCAGGGTATTAACCACCCCATATTATTATTTTATTCTAAATACTCAAAGATAATAACCCAAATTATATTGGGTTTTATGATATGAAAATTTTTGAGGTTGTTTAAACCCATTTTTTTAATATTAACTTAAGGAACTTGCCATGAAAGTAGTAGCCTCTACTAGAGGTAATAGAAAGAAGCCAAATTAATGAAAGAGAATCATGAAATAAATCATTTTAATGATGTAATTATTTTAGATTATGGTTTGGTAAGCCTTAGAGGAGTATGAAAAAATGTGATTATGTGATTGAAGTGTGGACATGATTCAACTTTATCTATTTTTCTAAACATTTTGGTTCAAAATGAGTTTCCTACCAAAATGATAAATTTGAATATTTGAATTTGAGTTTCATAGTTTAAAGGGTTAAAAAAAGTTTGTGAGGGACCTTAAAGGTCAAAAAGTATGTTGTAAATGTTTATTTACCTCCAACTCCATATAAATCCATCATATAAGGAGGTCTAATGTAGTGTAATACTAAATCGAGCATATGCTATGTTGAGTTTGAGTAGTTGAGAGATTATTGTTGATTAAAACAAGGAAAAAATGAAGTTGAGAAAAGTGATAGGATTAAATTCATGAATAATAAGATGTAAAAAAGCATAATAAGGTGAATGAAAAAATTAATTTATAGGTGGTCAAAGCCATTTAGGTATGTATAGTAAATATAGTTTAAGGATTATTGAAAGGTCTATTGAAGAAGGAGGATGTTTGATTAGAAAAATAGAAGATTGTAAGAATATTGTGAAGATTCATGAATAAACCATATAATTTTAGTGATGTATTGTTTTCCCTTAATTATGTTGAGTTATTTTTCCATGATATCATTACTCATTCACCTTGTCTAATGTTTTTATGATGTTTACTTTAGCTATAAAGATTAGAGTTTTATATTTTGACATAGTCAGAATAAAAGGCAATTATTTTACATATTTATTATTTGTTTAAGTATTAAACATACTTTATAGGGTAAGATAAAATTGGAGATACTCTAATATAAGTGAGAATATTTTAAAACCTAGTAATATCTAAGTTTCCCTCAAATAATTATTCTTGACTCTAAAAATATAGTTTGCCTATAACAGTCAACAAGAATAAGTGATTATTTAGATAACATTAGGTTTATTCAAGAATAAAAAGTGACTAACATAGTAAGGTGAATATGAGAGGAGTTTAATAAATTATTAAAGAGTATAAAACTAGTGATTAAATGTGAAAATTCCCTTTTATATATGTTCTCAGGTGTGTTAGAGATTGTGTAAACTCTTAACTAGGGTTTTTGAAGACAAATGCTTGTAGTTTCAAAACTAACCCTCTAAATCCATTGAAACTTTTTAGGTAGATGAAATAATATGTTTTTAATTATTTAAAATTGTTTTATGTCTTAAAATTCTTGAATAAAGTATATATTTGTGATTGTGTGTTATGTAGACCTTAAATAGGTCTAAACAAGGTTAAAGTGTTATAATTCATATTTTATTTGAAGATCAAAGCTATATAAATTTGTTGAATTAATTGTTTTAAATATGGATCATATTAATTAGTGTTTAAGTCATTTATAGGATCATGTAAGTTGTAACTTGAATTATAGTCCTTCTAAGAACATGACAAACATATTACAAGGCCCATAAAACCCAAATTTACATATTTGGGTTAAACATAAGGGTAGTAAGGTGTGAGGGTTTTAGGTTAAAGGATTAAAAATATAAATGATTATAAAAACCCTATTTTATGTGTAGTGAGTTCATGAGATGGTGAAATTGTCATTTGGAAGTGAAACAAATGTATTATAATTTTAGAGGACTATGTACTATATTTTGATCATACAAGACTGATTGAGTGTTTTTTATCAAAAGCCTTTAGAAAGTCAATGGTTTTTTTACATTAAAATAAGGTTAAAATTTGTGGATTTTTGAGGATAGTCCTAATGAACAAGCTCTAATATAATAAAACTCTATGTTGTCTTCAGGATATAAGTTGTTATGGAAATAAATCAATATTTTGATGGATAAAGAAGTGAAAGTAAGTTCAAATATATGTTCAAGAATAAAATAGTAATCATAAGGAACCTAATGATTTATATGCTTCAATTTATAAATATTAGTCATTTTCATTTCTATTCAAAGGCCTAAAAGGTGGAATATTGTTTCTTGATTCAAGATTAATAAATAAAGGTACTCGAATTTGTGATATAAGATAAGAATGAATAAAAGATGACGAGATCATTCATTTTTATAAGGAATAAGAATACAAGGTGAGGCAGACCTAAAGAAAAATTTTATTTGAGTGAATGTTTTATCTTGATAAATGATATAATAATCTTGAATATAGTCATAAATAATCTTAATAGTCTTTAATATACCAATCTAAGAAAAGGGAGACATAATTTGAGACCTCAAAATGAAAGGATATTAGTACAAGGCAATAAGAATTTTATTAGTTTGTTCACATCCATTTTATGCAAAGATCAAGTTTAAACTCAAATTTGGAAGGTATTAATAGTGTTGTAGGATGAAGAATTCTATAAAGCCTTGAATATAGACCCAGAAGATTTAGAGTAAGAGACCTTAAGGGGTCTACTTGCATCATAAATGTAGTGTATGATAATAAACCATCAAATACAATCAATGAGGTGATTTTGAATCAAAATGACATGTTCAAATCTTATGTAAATGATCAAGATTTTGAACTTAAAATTCAACCAAGTGAATATGAGCATGGATATTTATAAAATAGTAAATAAATAGCTATCTCAAGTAACAAAGAGAAATGAAATGGACACACTGACTGAAGTGGAGAGGGATAACTATAATAGAGTTATAACCACAAAAATATTCTAAGGCCTTGTGAGACATGAGAATTACAATCTTGAACTAATTCAAAGGGCCAAATAAGAGTCTCCAAAGAATAATACAAAACATCTCGAAAGAGAGAACATCACAAAGGAGGAGGTAGAACATAATCACTTCATAAAACATGAAAAATATAAATGTATAAGGGATTTTAAATAAGGTATGAAAGAGATGAATATTTTATTTTTTGTTTTAGTCAAATACTTATATTAGAAATTGGGTATGTCTATAAATTCAATGAATTTATAAAACAAAAATATCAAGTCCAATTGATATTAAGCCAATATATCAAGGGTATCCATAATAGAATAGTGATAAATGGTGTATCCCAAACATGAGAGGTACTTTATAGTAATATATGACTCTATCTCTAAAAACATTATACTCTTTTCTTCCATATAGTTTTAGTTACAACACATTGAAAGATTGTAAGTTAGTATTAATAAATTACATGAAGGAAATATTAAATACAATCATATCTAAATGTGGACATACAACTATCAAATTTATTTTTGTAATAATAATGTGATATAAATTATACAAGTAAGATTATCACCACAAAACATGAACACACACACACATGTACGTATGTATATCCATAAAATCCATGAAGGCATAAAAAAAAAACATAATAGAATGTCAGATGAATGCCATATAGGTATATAATGCCACTAACACATAAATTTATATATAGGCATAAAAAAAATTAAATCATATAACAACATAATATAATTTTGGGAAAATGTATTAGACACATACAATGTCAAAAACACGTACATTTCTATATAGGAATATAACTAAAACATCATAATCATAAAATAATCTCCCTCTTTTTGACTTCCTCAATGAAGACTATCCTTGGGATGTTTTTCTCATAGATGGAGATCCCTCAAATGCATTGAATTCCTCCAAGATCTAACTATAGATCCTTTAATTATCATAGCTCACTTGTAGATGAACTTGTTTCAATATAAATATTATTATAAAATTTACATACTATACATACAACCAAGTTTATAAATTATTTTAAAACTAGAATACAAAAATAATTTAAACATGCATTTACTGCAATCTTTTGGTCATGCTCAATCTATGTCTGATGCTCAACATGGTTAGTCATAGGTTGAAGTGCATGAAAAGTCATGTTAAATAGGTAATAAACATGAGAATTTGACCTCCTAATCATTTCAATGCTAGGACTATCAAATGCCATACAAAAACCATGCATACATAATACATTCACATAAATTATATTTTCTCAAGCATGTATTAAAATTATTAGAACAAATCTATTTTTACAATTCAAAATTTAAAATTTAATATGTACCTTGGTGAGTTCTTGTGCATATGACATTATAGAAGTATTGCATACATCTTTCTCTACTCATAGAGATGTAGGAGTTTCTATTATCATCATTAATTGAAACAAAACCATGCTTAGTTTTCTATTGGACTCAATCATATAATAACTCAAAATTTTACCTCAAGAGCATATATATATATATATATATCAAAAACTAAAGTAGTGGATGGACATAATATGACTCTACAAACAAAGATGTAGACACCATCTCCTATTGAAACATAAATATTATTAAATTTATGTTTAAATTAATTATTATCTTTTAAATACAAATATAACTTAAATCTAGCATGGCATTTATATAAAAGATACATGCATGTGCGTAGTGACCAATGTGTGTACACCAAATGTATGTGCCAACAAATCATCACTCATGACCATATCATTTAAACCCTTAAAATCCCCATCATAATAATTAAAATGTCTAGTGCATATATCACCATAACATATACAATGATGAGGTTAGGTATACACACTAGGTGGAGTATCTCTAGCATCAGTCTTAGAAATCCTACTCGTATATTGAATGAGTCTATCAATAAGCACACTAAGTGTCAACCTAAATGAAATAATTCACTATATATGAGTTCTTAGGCTGAAGTGGATTTTTGGATAATGATCTATTGTAAGCTAGTTAGATACATGACATGTGCACGTGGTCTGATCCCTACATAGATCCTTTCCCTCATGGCCTTTGAAACTCACCAGTAGTCAAAATAATTGGGAATCATCATTGAGGATAAAGTTCACAACACAGTTTCCTCAAAAAATACAATGAAACCTCATGGTTATTACATAATGGGTAATAAAAAACCATCCACTATCAATCCCAAAAATTGTTTCATGTTAAATTGTGTTGGCATCGATGGATTGGGAAATTTTTAGTGGTTACTAGAAAAGGTGCATTTATTTTTAGGTTGATAAATAAGGCACAAATTTTGTCTTTTTATATGTCTTTGTCCTTCTCCTCACATGATGATAATTTTTAGCATAATAAGTCCTACATATATCCTTATATGATGCATATCTATCAATTTGACTTGTTATCAAGTCAACATAACCTAATAATGACTCTAGGGCATTTTATAAATAAGTGTGGTGGGTGTTAGTTAATGTGGGGTCCATTATTATCTTAATTATTTGTTCAATTTTTATTTTTTACCACTATGTGTATAGTTATATCTTCCTAACTACCTGGGGGATCTTTTGAAACTATAAGAGGGTTAGGAGGTCAGTTATCTTGTTGGTCTCTTGTAGTGGAATGAACTATTAAAAAAATAGGATTTAATAATTAAACAATGCAAATAAAAAAATAGTCAAAATATATTGTTAATACATTTGGTTTTTGATTACTCACCTCCACTCTATGGTGGTATTTATTATTTATAAAGGTATCAAGTGATATATGTGTGCTTTTATTCTCATACAACTAAAATGCAATCGTGATTTGGCTAAGATAAGTGTCAAGAAAGTAAGAAAATGAAAATGAAGTGTTTGCCCATAAATGGGCATTTTATGTTTATAATATTATTAACACATAATGTGTATGAATGTTTATCACTAGGCATATTTCCAATAATGCATACATATTATTTGAACTAGGCCTATTTCTAAAAATGTGTACATGTTATATGGTCATAACATGTACACATTGTGGCCTCATAATGTTTGCATGTTATGGGTCAGTTTTCTGAGCACAAATTTAAATAATGTGTACTTTTTATGGTCATAATGGGTATGTATTGGGGAAATTTCCTTTAAATTATCCCAAACTCTATGCACATATCCAATAGTAATTTCAAACATGCAACTACTAGTCATCATAATCATCTTAGAGTTCTAACTAAGCTAATTAAAGAAAGTTAACTCAACTTATATTTAATGTAAATAATATAATAATTAAAACACATGGTTCCTATTTGATAATTATTGGAAAAAATTTTATACTCAACTAACTACTCAAATAATGAACTAGAGCACATTGAAGTGAACTCGAGTGAACTAATAGTTGATTGGCAGTTCTATCTATTTTTAGGAAATCATTGAAAAGTGTCTCAATGTGACCAAAACCCTAATTAATGTCATAAATAAATTAAATAATTAAAAACACCTAAAATATTATTAAAATATAACTCAGTTTTCCATATTGTTATCATACTCAACATTCTAGTCTATTTTATTAGTCTTCTAGTTTTAAAACTTTTTTTTGATTTTTTTAAGAAATGGCTAGTAAAATGATCATAAATTTTTATTATTTATTTTTTATAATATATTTTCATATATATTATATTTTTTCCTATAAAATACCTCTCAATTTTTTTTGAAAATTGATCTATATTCTAGGAGTTATGGTCAAATTATTAATTGACACCTATTTCTGATTTTGTTTTATTGCTAAGAAATGACTTGTAAAAAGTTCATAACTTTTGATATAGTATCTATTTTAATTTGGATTTTTTCATATGTTTGATTATTTTTCCTATAAAAAATCTCTAATTTTTTTTATTGAAAACATATGTATATTTTATTAGTTATGGCCAAATTACTAGCTACCACCTTTTATTTTTGATTTCATTTTTTGGCTAAAAATGACTGGTAAACTAATCGTAACTTTTGATCTATTATAATTTTAATCTGAATTTATTTATAGGTATGCATATTTTTACTATTAAAAAACTCTAAAAAATATTGGAAAACCAAAATATATTTTATAAGTTATCATTAAAATACTAACTACTACTTTTAATATTTTATTTGCAAATTTACACATGCCAAAGACCCACCAAGTAAAACAACTTGTCTTGTTTATTTATAGGCTACAAAAAAGGTGTGGTGATTCATTAAAACATACACTATATACTCAAATTTCTTCTAGTGTCTTAAAATCATTTTACATTTTGTTTGGGTAATAATAAATCTTATGTAGTACAAGTTTTCTTTTGTTTCTTGTTGCTTGAGTGTTTTGTGAGGATATTTTGCATATATGCTCTCCCTTTTTGTGTGACTCAAAAATTCAAGATTAATATTTGTTTTATCCAAAATATTTTCCTATTATTATCTTCACTCTCCCCTAAGTAAAATTGGATTAATCATAATGACAATACCTTCATTTTCTTTTGTCTATGTGGGTTGGATTTCATCACCTTCTCACAAGTCTTTAGTGTACGGTGACTAAGATGTCATTACCCAAAAAATTTATAAAATATAATTTATTTTTTAGGGTATACAAATTGAGTAACATTACCACCGTGAATTCCTAACTTTGTGATTGTACATCATCATGTGAGGATTGAACCCTAGGGAGTTATTTCTAATATTCAAGGCCAAGGTGTGGTACCCTCAAAAGTACTAATCTTGGAAATAAGATTAAACTTATTCATAGATAACTTGTGCCCATGTACCACTTATTATGGGTTATATATAGTGACCATATGGAAAAC
This sequence comes from Torreya grandis, assembly GCA_037957365.1. Classification (NCBI taxonomy): domain Eukaryota; kingdom Viridiplantae; phylum Streptophyta; class Pinopsida; order Cupressales; family Taxaceae; genus Torreya; species Torreya grandis. The sequence goes on along the minus strand of JARHVA010001039.1, from coordinate 1,540,122 downwards.
TAAGTAAAATTTTAAGTATACCCTAAATCTAGTAGCACTTTACTGAGAACTTATGGTTGAATTGATTATGAAGGGAGCATACCCTCTCATAAATACCCTAATATTGGATTGCTTCATATAAACGTATTTTTCCATTGATCACTTATTTATGTACAAGTGAAAATGCAAAATTTACTTAATATTGTCTTACTCATATAGACCTTTTAAGATAAGGGTGGGATTAAAACACCATAGATAACTATAATAATTTATTTAAAGAATCTTAAACTTTTAATTCTATCTCAAGGTGTGTATATCAAAGGTTCAATGCATGTGATGTTCACCTACATTATTTATTAAGACTTGTAATGCTTATGTGTTGATGTTTGTTTATCATGTCAAAACCTCACTTGTATTTAAAAACTAATCACATCAAAATAAAGTCAAAAACTAAAGACCAAGACATTGTCATCCCATACCTACATAAAGAGGCATTACTTTGTATGTGTTCTAAGTCAAAATTATTTGATTCTATATCCAAAATTTTTAGACACATACATTTCAAAACTCTCTTTTCTTATATCATATCATTATGCCATCTATGTGAATTTGGACCCATTCTAATCAAATTCTAATTTCTAATTTCAAACCAAATTTCCAAATCTATTTCAAATTAGTTCAACTATTTAGGTCCAATTTGGTCAACTCTATTCAAAATCAACTATTCTAAAGCCAACTATGTTCTAAATTCAATTCTATTTTAATGATATTTTTAAAATCATGTCAAAATTTAATTCACACTAACCTAAACAAAGCCACATTATAATTAGGTTAATTTTGATCATGATCCACCAATTCAAATCATATCCTTTTCATTCCATTCAATCTCTCACACTTATCAGTTGGAAGTAATGAATTCATGGCATCCATAATTTATCTCATTTGAATCCAATCTAATAGTAAATTCTAATCTAATCTTAAATTCCATTTGATCAAATTCACCCTACTTGGGGCAAATCAAAATCAAATCATTTTTAATTAATTTTACCTTACTTGTGGCCAACTCCACTTCAATCATGTTATTATTCCACACTTGTGCCTATTTCTAATCCAATCATTCCTTTGCATGTATCCTTCTTTTGGGTCATCCATTTATCAATATTATATACCTTTCCATTTAGTTATATATCATTAACACTATATCAATAATGATACATGTTTGAAAACAAACATGATCTCCTTTTATGAATCTTAACAATAGGTATTTGAATACCTACATATTTAAATATAACAAATCTAGATTATATCCTAAGTAGGAGTATTCAAATTCTTTCACAGTGACATCCATCAAACATCTTGTATATTAGTTACCCACTTGATCATGATCATACTAATAAAGGGAAATCTCTTATGGCACCTTTATCTAATGGCTACTAGCTTTTAATCCATAACAACCACATCAATTGCCAAGTCCAGGCTCATTTATAAATCAAGATATGATACTATTGGTGTGGATTTTATGCACGCCATAACTATAATGAGGTAGCCTCTAATATTTTAGGATCTTAATGGACGTAAACTCCACTCCAAGTCACGAGTTGTAGGTATGTAGTTTATTTCAACCTAATGATGGAATAGTGGGTAGGGTATGTAGGTTGTTGATAAGTCTTTTCGATGGAGGTGTGGTTCCTAATAAGTGTAGTGAATCTCTATACAATTTAGATAGGTGGTCAATTACTAATCTAAAGTGGGCAGATCTTAAACAATCTCAAAAAAAGGAGGGAAAGGTATTGTAGAAAAGAAATCTTATGTGGTTTTTAGGAACTACTCCTTGGTTAGTTTTTAAAATTACAAGTGCTCTTGTAACCTATGCTTATTGCTAGAATCAATTATACACACACATTCAAACATGGCTAAGAAGTCTAAGGAAATAAAAATGCATGAAATTCACAAGCCTCAAGTAAAGGTTACTCCTTTTAGGGGAGATATTGTACACCATTAATCAGAAGATTATGGCTTGAGCTAGTGAAGTATATAAGATAGTTGTTGCACACACATAAAAACTACATCCAAGAAAGCACTTTTGCACAATCAAAATTATGAATCAATTTTAACTTGACTATCTTAACAAACATATTTACCAATCCTTCAACAATTGTTACACATCTATAGATTAGTATATCAATAAAAATAATCAAGAATATATTCATAAATTTTATACACTAAATATCATTGAAACATAAAACCAACAAAAGTAATAACTGATTATATATAAATTGGAAATAAAATACATAAACACATTCACTGACAATCAAAATTGATGTTGTTCCTATATTTAAAAATTATTTAAAAAACAACTAAGTTGGATTACGAATTGTTTATATAGACTTTGGGAAGGGGTCACCTCATCCTCCAAGTTCATGCAAGGTTGCTACATGTGATATTCATAACATGAGTTCTAACTATGGTCCAAAATTGTATAAGAGTCTACTTACAGTTATCCATTTAAAATAGCCTTTGCTAAATCTATGTAACATGTGCATGTGTATAAAGATAGAGGTAATTTTTAAAAATTATAGTTCAAACTCTATGTAAACTTCAAAATATGTGTTGCTTTATAAAGCTACGCATACTTCTTTTTATAGGTTATGAGAACAAGCTATTGATCTTTCAAATTAGTCACCTTCAAATGGAACTCTGAAATATGCATGAAGGACCAAAATCAATTTATCAATGTTTTAGAACTAGTGGTGCTACTGTTAGCCATGACTAATCTAAATTGTGCATTGCATGCTCACCCATGCTTTTTATAGAATCTAGTTATTCAATTTTATATTCATTGTTTAGATTAAGACATGCATGTTTATACTCCTTGTCTTAATTATGAGTCCTAATGTTTATTGATAGATATATCTCAAGTTTCCAAATATCTAAGTATTCTATCCATAATTCCCTACAAGATTTTGAAATGTGACATGTGTCAACACCTAAATGAGTCCAATATCTTTGAAAAGTACACTTAGGACTCATACCATTGATCCCTTGCACTGGTTTAAAATGATTTATTAGATTATGCTTTTGGATCATTGACTCCTATGTGATTGACACTTATCATCCTCTATTTTTTGTGCTTCATATGTGTGCCACTTGGTAGCTGCTCAGGGATTCTAAGCTCTATGTATTAGGATCCCAGCTTCTTCCCATGGGTTGTTAGATATGTATACAAAGCTCTTACAATGGTGACACTTATCACTCTCATGGAGCTTTGGTATTTCAACTCACTCTCACATTATTTGATCAAATACGTCTAAGTAGATGCACATTATAGGATCTTGATTTGAATCTTAACAAATACCTTATGAGTTTAAATCTGACATTTGCATGACTATCAAATGATGTTCACATAACTAAAAAATTTAATTCCATAAACTATCCATTTCTAAGGTTAAATTTGACATTCATGAAACCATCAAATGTCATCCTCACAACCATCAAATGACATCCACACAACTATCAAATTTAATATTGATAATTGGACACGTGTCATTTCCTGAAGACTCCTTGCTCCTGCAAACATAAACAAAAAATTACTTAGCATAATACTTTGGAAAATAAGTATAAAAGACCCTTCATGAATGTTCTATCCTAAGGTCTTAGTATTAATAAAATATGATTTGGGCTTAGGCTAAAATATAAAATTAAGCTCAAAACATAATGAAATGCTCTCTAAGCAAAAGTGCCACTTGGTAGTCTAGTTTTTTTTAGGGTAATTGTTACAGGGGAATTATCATCGACTTTCTATTGCTAAGATCTTAATTTCATTAGAAAAAATATCTAAGACACAAATTTTGAAGGAATTTTATTGGGGGAATTGTTTTGGATAAAATGTCTATAAAAATTCTCAAAGATTCAATTCTCTCAGATAAAATTTTCAAAAGAAATCCTGAAGGGATGGTCTCAAAAGGGCTAAAGGGTATGAATTTTTTAACAAATTGTTTGGAGGAATTGGCCAAAGGGAAAAAGGCATGGGAAAAAAGTCCCAAAGGAATTGGCTAAAGGGAAAAAGGCCCAGGAAAAAAGTCCCAAAGGGTAAGTTTCCACTTATTTGGTTTACAGAGTCTAAAGGGTATGTGCCCTTGGGGGACTTTTTTAGGCTTTTTTTGTCAGACAAAATGTCTAAGACATAAAGTCCAAAAGAATTGGCCTAGGGTAAAAGTCTCAAAGGATGAGATCAAAGGGAAAAAATTCTCAAGATAAACATCCCAAAGGGCATGTTAAAAATGGTTGAAGGGTCTACTTCATATAAAAAATGTGTAAAGGGTCTACTTCATAGGGTACATTTTGATAGGAAAGGCCCTTTACAAAATTCCTGAAGGATAACCACAAAATTCCTAAAGGGCACTATCAAAAGTTTGAAGGGGTATGTTTAGAGAGTCTAAAGGGTATGTGCCCTTGGGGGAATTTTTTTAGGCTTTTTGTGTCAGACAAAATGTTTGAGACACAAAATCTATAAGAATTGGCATAGGGTAAAAGTCTCAAAGGATAGGCTCAAAGGGCAAAAATGCTCAAGGTAAACATCCCAAAGGGCATGTTCAAAAGGGTTGAAGGGTCTACTTCATATAAAAAATGGGTAAAGGGTCTACTTCATAGGGTACATTTTGATAGGAAAGGGCCTTTACAAAAGTCCTGAAGGATAACCACAAAATTACTAAAGGGCACTTTCAAAAGTTTGAAGGGGTATGTTTAGAAAGTCTAAAGTAATATGTGTTCTTGACAAAACTTCTAAAGGGTAAGTTAGAGGTAAAGGGTCCTTTGAAAAGTCTTCAAGGAATTCTATTGAGGGAATTATTTTGGAAAAAATATCCATAACAATTCTCCCAAAGGCCCAATTCTCCCAGACAAAATGTATGAAAGAATGCTTGAAAAAGGTAAAGGGGTAAGACAAAAGTCCTAAAGGGTAAGTGTAGAAGGGTTGAAGGGTAATTGAAAAATTCATGAAGGAATTCTATCAAGAAAAATGGATGCAACAAAATGGCCTAAGGACATATTTCATAAAGCTAGAAGGGTAGGTTGGTAAGGTAAAAAGGGTATTTCAAATGTTCTAAAGGGAAATTTCAAAGTGTTGAAGGGTCATTTCAAAATTTTGAAGGGTATTTTATATCTAGTAATAATCTGAAGGGTCTATTTCTTAGGGCATTCATCAATGAAAAAATTCCCAAAGGATCTACTTCATAAAGGATGAAGGGTAATCTCAAAATGCCAAAGGGTAGGTTAAAATGGGTTGAAGGGCAATACTATTGGTGAAAGTGTATTGGAAATATTTTCCACAAGAATAACTCTGATTCAGGAAAATTATTTTGGCAAAATTGTTGTGGGGAAAATGTTGCAAATAAAAAATTCCATCAAACCAAATCTCTGACATAATTAATCTAAAGACCAATTCATGTAAAACACAAGTTTTGAAGAGAAAAACCTAAAAACATAAGTACAAAAACATAAATCCTGACAAAGACTCTTAAAGAAGTTTAGTCCATGAAAACACAATACCAATGCCATCCTGCCAAAGTATAAAAGGCCAAATCATGATATTTTCCTAGAATTTTCATAAACACATAGAAGAGGTGGCTCAAAATCAAGATAATAATTTGAAAAAACTGGGTCCCCATTTCCTATAGAAATAAGAGGGATGTTGGGTATAATATATAATCCTTTAGTTTAGACAAATTTTGGTAAATCTCACCTTCACTTTTGACACTTGGTCCACTTATCTAGTACATATTCTGGTCTTGAAACCAAAAAATATATAATAATCTAATCATGTCTTATTATTTCACCTCTAATAACCATTAACTATTGAATATCTAGTTGCATCCAAGTCTAAGAATCATTCACTAGGGATATGCAAAGATCATTTTATTAATCATAATCTGACTAGTCCACTTCCAAATCAAGATCAAGGCAAATCTCCCATCTATGACATTTTTATCAAACCATCCATGTTTGATGAGTCATCTTTTGGCCATCCTCATATATTTGATGAACCCATATTTGATGAACCTTTTTTCAATAAGCTCACCTTTGATTAACTTATTATCATTCAAAATTTTCACTTGTGAATGGTTGTTAACATGCTGGAGGATTTGATAATGGGTGTAGACATCTAATTCCTAATACCATTTGTGTTAAAATTATCAATCTTAATCAAATTGTACTCAAATGCACATTTTAGGTAAAAATAATTAAAACACACTAAATGGTTCAAAATTTTCATTTAAAAGTGCTTATTTAGGTCAAAGTATCCCTAAATAGGGCAATGCATTTTATGTGATACCTAACTTTGATCAATTCATTTCGTGTCAAAATGACAAATTTTTCTTTTTGTGCTCTGGATCACTCTTTTATTATAATTCATTATTACACATCATGTACCTTAATTATGTTATATCAACAACATCCTAAATAGGAATATGGTTCCAACATATCTAACATCACCTTCCAATTCTTCCTGAGTCAAATTACGACCTAGTAATATGACTCTCTAACCATTTTGATTAATTACGCACCAATTTTCAAAGAATTTCACTAAACATGATTAAACTTATTTAAGATAATTAATCCAAATTAAGATCTTAAGTAAGAATCCCATGGAACTTCTTTAATATCTCATTATTGAAAATTGATTATTGATATCTACATCACCTAGTGGCATAATCATATGGGCTGGCATCCATAAGCCATAAATGCATAAAATATCAGGATTATGTGTCTCTCATACCTCTTTAATGCCTCCCATGTCTCTTTAATGACTCTTTATCCTAAATAATTATGAGGATATTTATATATCTAATTCCAAATATTAGATTTATTCATTACCACACATCTTAATCTTGAGATGGATGGTCATGGTTGATCTTGATCAATCTTAAAAATATATAAATAGAAGAGCCATGAACATAATTTTTAAGCTCAAGTATTTCAATGTTATAATGCTAAAATATCTTCATAAATCATTTGTGTTTTTATTATTTTATTATTCATATTTGGATTAGCTTCATTTGATAGGCAATTAGATAGTTTCAATATCATGAGCCTAGGTTTTATGGAGTGTTCTTGAGACATTGGAGGAGTTTGCCACCATTATTGATGAAGACAAAAATGCTTGATCAAGGTGAGAACATGTTTTTGAGATGATTTTAAGCAATTGAGTCACTTAGGAAGGTAATGATTTACTTTATTTTATTTGTATCTTATTATTATTAGAAAACCTTGCATGAATAGATAGGCTAAGCATTGTTATGCCTTTAATGTATTTTTCATGATTTATTGATTAATTCTTGAATAACTTTATTTGTAATCCTCTATGCATTTTGGCATGCTCAATGGGACAAGATTAACTATCATGTATTTGTTTTCAAAATGACAAGAGTGTATCATGGTGGGTTGGGAATATAAAAATGTATAGAAGTGTGAGACAATGTTCTTATTCTTTTATGGATCATGTTTTGATGTTTTTGGTATTTCCAAAGTATTTCCAATGTTTTTGGTGTTTTTGAGATAAAATATGCATAAGGTTGGACCATCTAGTCAAGGAGATGTGCATCTAAGAGTAGAGGTTCCAATAAAATACCTAAGCTAGCTGCAATGGCCCATGATCACAAATTGACAAGAATGAAGATCTTTATAAGACCACAAATTCCTACAAAGAGTAGAAAATGTAATATATAATAGTGTGCAGCATGAAGTTACTTTGAATAATTATCTAGGTTTATTTATCTGTAGTAGTGTGTTAATGGTTCTAAATTGAGGAGGTGTCAAAGTTCACTTATCTATAGAGAAAACTACAAAATATTATCCTAGCTAAATTGTTTTTTAGAACTGGCATTGAAGATGTCTAGAATGTTCATGAGACATAATCAAGATCATAATTGGTCAAGGGATAAATAGTGTTCAATCTTAAAACATGCCCAAGATATAACAAAGAATGTGGTTCTCAATGAAAATGGTCCAAAGGATATTTTTCTCAAAGAGAATGGTCCAAGATAGGATAAAATGTGTTTAGAGTGTCAATGATTCAAAGATTTCACTATCTAGAATCATGAAAAGTGGGCTAAGGTAGTATAAAATTTGTGCAGGGTAGGATAAAATGGTGGGATAAAATTACTTCAACATACGTTAACCCAAAGTTTTGGGTCTTATATATAATGATTCAAAAAAATTCATGTGTGAAACCTCTTAAGGTGTATGATGTTAATGGGCTTTGGAAGTTCTTCACCATTAGGTTTAGTTAGTTGATATGCCCCTAATCCATAGTTTGTCATGAAAACATATGGTCTCAACTAATTAGGCTAAAACTTACCTTTCTTTTTACATTCAACATTCATGTCATTTTGGTTTTATTTCTAGACCAAATCACCAATCTCAAACTCTTGAGGAAGAATGTGCTTGTTGTAGCTTCTCCACAATCTATTATGATATGCATGTATGTTTTCTAGGGTAGCCAAATTCTTATGATCAATAAGTTCTACTTCTTGCATATGTGAGAATATATAGTCTTCATCATATTTAATATGATCTAGTGATATTCATAATGATGGTATCTTGATCTCGACTAGGATAATAGATCCAGTGCCAAAAATAAAGGAGTATGGAGTGGCTCTAGTTGGGGTTCAATGATTAGTTCTATAAGCCCAAAAGGTAGGAAAGAGTTGCAAGTGCCAATTATGGTTAGCATCATTGAAAATCTTCTTTAAGATGTCTACAATGGTTTTGTTTTACACCTCATCTTGTCTATTTCCTTATGGGTTATATATAGTTGATTTCTTATGCTTGATCTTGAATTTCATACAAAGAAATTTCACATCTTGGTTCACAAAAGATCTGCCATTATCAGATATAATACAGGTTGGGATGTCATATAAAAAAATTATATGTTAATGGATGAATTTATATATTTACTTCTTGATAACAAAAGTGAGAGGAATGGCCTCAATCCATTTAGTAAAGCACTTAGTTGTAGTCAAAATGTGTTTATGGCCATCTAAATATGATGGGTTAATTTTCTTGATGAGAGCGATACCCCACATTGAGAATGGCCATGGTGTTGTGATTGGCTATAGTGGTAAATAAGGTGCATGCATCAAGTTTCCATGATAATGACAAGGAACACACTTCTTCACATAATTTCAAGCATCAATCTCCATTTTGGGCCAATAATAGCCTGTTCTAAGGAGCGTCTTTATGAGAACTACACTATTGGTGTGGGACCCATGCATTCCTTCATGAACCTCCTTTAGTGCTAGCTTGAATTCTCCCAAAGATAAATAATTAAGAATCATTCCATCATATCCTTTACAATAAAGCATATTTCCAAAGAGATTATAACATGTTAAGAAATGAAAGAATAGTTTCTATTGGTTATTAAAAAGGTTGGTGGGGAAGACATGACAATAGAAGTAGTTATAAAAATCTTGGTACCATGGTAGCTCAAGTGGGGGATTAGGACATATAATGGTACATAACCTCTCTAAATATGTTATAATATGCATAGGATGAAGAAGATTTTCAATTAGGAACTAATACTCTTTAGCACTACCATCCATTTGAATTATGGATCCAATTATTGCCATTACATTGGCATATCTATTATTTACTCTTAGAATTTGTTCAAACTATAGAGATTTAAAATGTGTTTTGAGGTTATCAATAATTTGATTGTAAGGAACAAGCTTGTCATCTCTTGTTTGATATTGATTAATGGTCTAATTGATGATTAACAATGAATCTTAGACTTTTAGGCTTTGAATATCCCATTGTATAACAAAGTAGAGCCCTATAATCAATGCCTCATACTCAATCATATTATTTGTACAATAAAATTATATATTTAATGATTTGGGAATCAAATCCCCCTATGGTGTAATCAACAATATGTCAGCTCTATATCCATAGGATGTGAAGGATCCATCAAAGTAGAGCATCCACTATCTAAGATCTTGTGGTGCTTATTCTATCATCATGATATAATCATTTAGAAAGTTAAACTTGAGAGGTCGAGTATCATTAATAGGAGCTTCTACAAGTTGGTCATAAATTACTTACCCTTTTATTTCCTTTTGATTCTAGTACTCAATATAAAAATCACTTAGGATCATAATCCATTTAGCCATGCATCCTTGAAGAGCTGCTTTAGACAAGAGGAACTTGAGAGGGTCCACCTTGGTGATGATAATATTTTTTTTGTTTAGCATATAATGTCACAATTTTTGAGTAGCCAACATAATAGCTAAACATTCCTTATTAATAGGTGTATAATTATGTTCATAATCCACCAATGTGTGACATAAATAATAAACAATGTGTTCCTTACCATGATCATCATGTTGGGCTGAAATTTCCCCTAGTGCATGTTCTGTAGCTAGTATATATAGAAGTAGTGGCTTTCCTTGTGTTGGCGGTCTTAAAAATGGTGGATTGCCCAAGTATGTCTTAATATTTTCAAATGCTATCTGACAATATTCATCCCATTGAAATGTTACCCCTTTTTTCAAAACATGGGTAAATGGGTGGCACTTATCTGCCAATTGAGAAATGAACCTCCATATAAAGTGGATCTTTCCTTGTAGGATTTGAAGCTATTTAAGATTGTTTGGTGGAGGCATTTCCATAATAGCCTTGACCTTGGAAAGGTCAACTTTAATCCTTATTTTTGATACAATGAAACCTATCAATTTCCCTAATGTGACTCCAAAGACACATATATTAGGATTCAAGCAGACTTTATATTCATGAAGCCTCTCAAATATTATTCATAGAATGTTAAGATGTCTAGCCTTTTATTCATGATTTTGATAGTATATCATCAACATAGTCCTCTACAATGTCATGCATCATGTCATGGAATATGATAGTCATTTCATGTTGATATGTGGCTCTAGCATTCTTCAAGCTAAATGGCATGACTTGGTAACACAATGTTCCCCATAGAGTGGTGAATATAGTCTTGTGTTGATCTTGTTGGGATATCTTGATCTGATCGTATCCATAAAATCCATCCATTAAGGACAACATCTCATACCCAAAAATTGAGTCAACAATCATGTCGATGTTGGGTAGAGGAAAATCATCTTGTGGGCATGCTTTGTTGATATCTTAGAAATTAATACAAAGACATATACCCAAGGTCTTTTTATTCACTGGGAGTATGTTTGAGATCCATTCAGAGTAATCCAGTGGTCTAATAAAGCCTACTCCTAACAAATTTTCTAGTTTAGATTTAACCAATAAGGTGATGTATGGATACATCTTCCTTAATTTCTGCTTGACTAGTTTAACATCGAGATGGACAACAAGGTGATGCACAACCAAGTTAAGGTCTAAGCTTGACATATTAGAGTATGCTCATTTAAATATGTTAATATAATCCCTTAGGAGGGATATAATTTGTTCACATTTTTCTTTAGTAAGGAAATCTCCAAGATTTATAATTTTGGGATGCTCATAGGTTCCCAAGTTCAATTTTGGGATCCTCAGTACAAAATATTATTTAATCTTTATTTATGATCAAAATTTTCCCTACTGGGGAAAAACTATTTTATCACAATAAAATTTTCTCTACTAGATAACTTATTATCTTCTATTTGGAGACCACATTATTTTTTCCTCTAATTCCAAGCTCTCCACACTAAATCCCATGATGGCAATATTTTAGTGTGTACCTTGTCTCAAGATTGATCAATGTCGTAAGAGTGAAACTTGTACTCTCAAATTAGGTACGTTTAAAGTGTGTCTCTTAAATTTATGGATAGTATATTTCCCATTCCCTTCATCTTTGGGTCCTATTATACCTCTAATTATATTTTGATCATTGATGGTAATCACATGTGTGGGCATTAGCTCATCTGGATGTGATCTATTCCATAGGTTAATCTCTCACACACTCTCTCTTTTCCAGAGTCCATTCTTATATTTCATCTTAGTATGTCCTCTTGAGGGGGAATCATGGGTCATTTACAAACTATTCTTGATAACTCTTTTCTTTTAAAATATGTTGCTTCACCTAAATCTCTCACTATGCCTTCTCAAATAGGGGTAAAATGAAGACATCCAATTCCTAACACCATTTGTGTTAAAATTGTCAATCTTACTCAAATTGCACTCAAACACGCATTTTAGGTCAAAATCATTAAAACACTCTAAATGGTTCAAACTTTTCATTTACAAGTGTCAATTTAGGTCAAAGTATCTCTAAATAGGGCAATGCATTTTATGTGATACCAAACTTTGAGCAATTCATTTCGAGTCAAAATGATGATTTTGTCATTTTGTGCTCTAGATCACTCTTTTCTTTTAATTTTTTAGTACACGCGACATACCATTTTTATTTTATGTTGAAAACATCCTAAATAGGAGTATAATTCCAATGTATCTAACACTACCTTCTAATTCCTCTTGAGTTAAATTATGACCTAGTAATATCACTTTTTGACCATTTTGATTAATTATGCACCCATTTCTAAAGAATTGCACTAAATTTCATTAACCTTGTTTAAGATAATTAATCTAAATTAAGAGCTTAAGTAAGAATTCCATGGAAATTATTGAATATCTCATTATTGAAAACTGATTGTTGATATCTAAATCAACTAGTGACATCATCAAATGGGGTGGCATCCATAATCCATAAATACATAAAATATCAAGATTATGGATCTCCCATGCCTCTTTAATGTCTCTTTATCCTAAATCATTGTGAGGATATTTATGGATTTAATTCCAAATATTTTATTTATTCATGATGACACATGTTAATCTTGAGATGGATGGTCATGGTTGATCCTAATCAATCTCAAAAATTTATAAATATAAGAGCCATGAACATCATTTTTAAGCTCAAGTATTGAAATGTTATAATGCTAAAATCTCTTCACAACTCATTTGTGTTTTGATTATTGTATTATTCATATTTGGATTAGATTCATTTGATAGGCAATTAGATAGTTTCAATATCATTAGCATAGGTTTTGTGATGTGTTCCTGAGACATTGGAGGAGTTCATCACCATTGTTGATGAAGATAAGAATGATTGATCAAGGGGAGACCATGTTTTTGAGCTACTTTTAAGCAACAGAGTCACTAGGGAAGGTAATGGTTTAATTTATTTCATTTGTATCTTACTGTTATTAGTAAATCCTACATGAATAGATAGGTTAAGTTTTGTTATGTATTTAATGCATTTTTCATGATTTCTTGACTAATGCTTGACTAACTTTCTTTGTAATCCTCTCTACATTTTAGCATTCTCTATGGGACAAGATGCATCTAATGTATGAAGGAGAGCATAATTCAAATTTAAAATTTCAATTTGGATTCTTTAAACTCTTTTTAAGTGATTTTTTAATTTAGTTTGGCTAGATTTTTATCTTCATAGGTTTACATAGGTAATCACTTATGGTCAGAGGAACCACTGATGGTTGATAAAACCACTGACAGTTAGGTATAACCATTGATGGTCAGGTATAACTATCAATGGTCACTATGTTTTTCTTAAAAACATAAACTTGAGAGCTAATAGGCCATTTTAAAATGCTTGGTTTGGGGTCATACGGACTCCATTTTTCTCCTAAATTTTCATTATCTAATATTAGTTTAGCTTCAAGTTACATAGATTTTTCACAAAATTTTGAAAAAAAATTTAAAATTTTCTAATCTAATGCATTTGCTTTCTTGAGGTTTTGCCTTCAAGTCAATAGATTTTTACCCTTCAAGGTGGCTTGTTTCTTTTGATAAACTATCTTTAAAGCTAAAGGACATACTAACTTTTTTTTTTGTAAGACCTAGCTAAATATTTATAAAAACGTGCTTTTTAGACCTCTTTTAGATGTTTAAAATGAACTAAAAATCTTTCTTTTGGTGCTTATGAAAACCTTTTAGGGTTATTTTTCTTGATAAATTTTTTTTATTTTCATTCAAAGTTCACAATTTAAGGCCAAGGGCCAAAAAGAACATCACCAAAAATTTGTTTTAAAGCTTAAAATTAGACTCATTTGTCAAGTTTGTATGCAATAGATGATTAATTAATTGATTAGCAAAAAGAAGGTTCATGTGTGTATGTTCTTCCATCTGTCCCCTTTAAGAAACTTTTGGAATCAAAAACATCATCCTTATTACAAACATGCCTATTCCAAGGCATATAAATAATGTCATTTAAATAACTCCCCAAAAACTCACAATATTATTGGGTGATCTTGAGGTGACCATAAAGTCTTTATATCTTATGTCATTTATTTTATGCAAACTTGGCTTATGATGGGGACTTCATTACATCCCACAAGTTCTATAGGGAATATTTGACCTAGGGTTTCATATCCTATAACTAACTTTATCACTCCCACTACGATTAGAAGTTTGAGTGGTTAAACCACCTTCTAATGTTGGAGTTACACATGGGACATATCTTTACTTTGGACATCACACTACACTAAGCAAGTGATGAATGTAGTGGTTGCAAAAATGGCAAGATATTTTTGCAAAAAGACAAGTGCCACAAACATCCAATTAAAGTATTGCTTCTCTTGTTTGCTGATGTGAAAGTCGACAAACATGGGATCCATCTAGAATGCATGAAAACTTGTAGTTTTTTAGATCAGTCACCATTTGCCATGGAAGTATTGTTGGTTAAAGGTGCACCTCAAGGTCCATGTCATTGTATTATAATTTGAGAAAATGGGGGGTGTAAACACCCTACTATATAATGCACATTTACTTTTGGATGAACACTTAAAAATCCTCTCAAATGATGTATATAGATAGACTCTAACAATATCATGCAACCTTGTTATTTTGGACTTAAGATGATTTTTTTTATCATTAGCTTACTTGGTCTTGATTTGTGTCTAAAAATTCTTGTTAAACTTAACAAACTTGACCAAAACACATTATCCTCAATTTTTTTGAGCAAGGGAGGTGTTACACTATCCATTTAAAAAAATTATCTTTTCTTTGTTCAAAATTGTTATCAAAAACTATGTCATGTCATCTACTTTGGTGCAATCATGCTACCCAATTGAGTCTAGACCTTGCATTTTATTTTTTTAAATTCCCTCATTTATAATTCACATTCAAAATTGAACCTTTCTAAGTTATAAGGGTTGGTGTGTTAAAATGGGTTCACCATTTCCACACTAAACTTGTTCTAACTTGGGTTCAAATTTCCATTTGGATTGAGTGTTGTTTATTAGACTCAAAATAACATTATCATTTTGGTGGAATAAATTATCTTACATATCACTCATGCTTTGAATCCTAGAACATGTTTTATCCTAGTAGAACCATGTGGAGATGTTGTGCTACCCATTTAGTCTTAGATTTGTACTTAGTGATTTGTGAATGTTTTTACATCTTGAGTTGCTTAGTTCATATTATCTTCTTCATAATTTGAAGAGATTTCCTCTAATTTTTTTGGATCAAATCCTCAAATTTGAAACTAGATTTTATGGTATAGGTGTATCACAAAGATCGAGGCTTTGGTGTACTAGTTTTCACCTTAGATCTTTGAGTTACCTACCCTCTTCCAATCTATATGATTTTGACTTTACCAAAAGTTGAGTAAATTCATGAACCAAATCTTCTAATTGTGTGTGGTTATAAGCCACCCTCCTTTATAGTATCTTTGGTACCTTAGTCATTTATTTTGAAGAGAAACAAAACATATCTAATTTGAATGTTTGCAAAACATTGATCCAAATCTAGTCAAACGTAGAGAACAACTCTTTTTAGACATGAATCAAAGGTACACTTGAAATAGGGTTTATTGTGTCCCTAGTTGTAAAGTAGAGCATTTTTATGATGGACATGATCAATTCATCTTATTTGAGGATGTTGAGCTCTTTGAGCCTTTCTATTGAAAACCAATCATACCCATGTTGGTTATCATACATCATCCTCATCCTTCTCCTTTAGTTTGTGAGAGTAATAAAGTTCAACAACATGTGAAGGTTACCATTTTAGGACCTCCTCCTTTCATTTTCACAAGTAACCAAACTAATAATCATCTAGTCATTACCATTTTAAAACCTCCTCCTTTGGTTTACATAAGAAACCAAATTAAGAATCATCCAATCATTACCATTGTAGGACTTCTTCCTTTGGTTTTCAAAAATAACCAAACAAAGAAGCATCCATTTATTACCATTTTAGGACCTCCTCCTTTGGTTTGACAAGCAACAAAAATAAGAAGCATCCATTAGTTACCATTTTAGGACCTCCTCCTTTGGTTTTCATAAGCAACCAAACTAAGAAGTATCTAGTTATATCCATTCTAGGGCATCCTCCTTTAGTTTGCATAAGAAACCAAACTAAGAAGTGTCTAGTTATTACCATTCTTGGTCCATCACCAATTTTTGATGAACCTATTATTAAAGAACCTCCATTTGATGAACCAATTATTTTTAATCCCTTCTTCAATAGTCTAATTTTTAGAGAGTTCATTATTAAACTACAAAACCATTATTCCTACCAAACCAAATGTTTCCCACTTTAGAAATTCTATGTTGATGTTCTAGCCAAAACAAGAACCATTACCTCTTCAAGATCCATCTTATGAGGATAAAAATGTGTTCAAAGTTGATATTTTGCAGCCAATTATGAACCAAAACAAAAAATTTATTACTGAAACATCCATTTGTGATAAATCAACATGTGATAAGTTATTTATTAATTTTTACCTATTTTAAAGAGTCTCATCTCCTTGACAAGCTAGTCTCTGTAGAGTTGTCTGTTGATCTTTTTTCACTTGTTAAGGAGTCTCACTTTGACAAACATGATTTTGTTGATGTGTCCTTTGAGTAATTCCCTCTCTTTTAGGGGCTTCACTTATAAGAACTAGACTATGTTAAACCCTTCCAAGATGAATCAATTTTTATTGAGCCCATTATCCCATCACATGCCATTACTTGTCAAACATTTAACATTTAGCAACACATTAAATAAAAAACCACATCAAATGAAGAATTAGAATTAGAATTAGAGTCAAGTTCTATTTTTGAACCAAAATCAAATTTAGCATCAAAAATAGAATCAACATTAATTCTGACATTGGATTTAGAGTCCCTTGCTTTAAAATCAGATTTAGAAATAGAATATAGTATTGGTCGTTACAACATTGGTTAAAATTTCCTTATAGTTTAGTTTGAATATATTTGTGATCCTTCTATAGTTTTTGAGGATGATTAATTTAGAATTGACACAAGTTATCCTAGTGTCTTCTACAAGGATTGTGATTCCTTTCATCATTCCATTAATACCAACTAACATAGCCATTATATTGACATTCCACCTCCCACAAACATCAATTGGGATTGATAGAATCACACTTTGTTGAACTGCATCTATGGTGACATACCATTTGTATAATATTAGGGGGGTCAAGACCACATTCATTCAAAATAAGAACAATCTCTTAGTGAAACCTTTTTGGAGGTGTTAAGGGATAAGCAAAGATCAAACTCAGCATCTTTTAGTGAAACCTTTTTGAAGGCACTAGAAGATAATCAAAATCAAATGTTAGCATCTCTTTGTTAAACCTTTTCGGAGGTGTTATGGGATGATCAAAACAAATTCATTGGTGAAAACATCTTCGAGGCACCAAAAAACCTAGCACATTAGTTATTCACTATTTATTGAAGATATTATTCAAGATCAAACCAAAATAACTTCTAATCTATAGCATAATCAGATGGTAGCTACTCTCAAGATCAAGCAATAGAATAATCTGGTGGTCATATTGAGAGCATATTCAGAGGTCTTTGACCCCACTAAAACCAAAATTATGTTGAATCTGGCATCATCAACATTACATGTGACTAAAATTCCTAATTTTCATTTGTTTCCCATTTATTATACACTCCATTATCACCCACTTATTTATTACCCATTTATATCATTTATCACTGGCAACAATTTCCTTTGTCAAGGCTATAAAGATATCTTATCTCAGTGTTTGAAGGAAATAAAATCAATGAATAATAAAGATCATGAACACATTATTGATATATAAATCTACAATAAGTTCTTAATAGATAATTTTTTTGAAAGGGTGTTGGATAGTAAATTTATAACTAGTCATCTCTATTGTCTCATGTATTGGCTAAGACATGCATCTCCTTGTTAGCAAGAGTAATAGAACCATTTTTCATTTTTATAATTACCATTTGCCATTACCATGCATCATCTCTTTGGGGAAACCCTATAAACCCTTTTTAGGTATTATTATACCATTTTGTTCCATTTATCACACTATTTGAATTACATTGACTTGAAATCCTTTGAGACTATGTACGTAGTGATTAATTTATATTGAGGTTAGCTTGGTCACCCCTTTTCTACGATCTCACCATTTTGTGAGAAATTGTTAAGTTTGAATGATATCACCATTTTGAGAGAAACTTAAGTAATGCTCTCACCATTTTGTGAGCAATAGAAGCCAACAATCACTTGGGGGAAACTTTGTTGCCACTTTATCCAATTTTTTTATGATCATTTTCCTTATACCATTTTTAGTATACCATTTATTTATTATTATCCCAAGCTTATTTTTAGTCATCCTACCAATCCCATTTTGATCTTGGTTCATCCTACACTTTTTATGTGGGGATTTTGATACAATTTTAATAATTTTAGAATTTTGTTTTGAATGACAGTCTATGGTAGTAGTGTGACATTTGATCTGACAAGTTATCTTTCATCTTTAATCTATCATCTTATTTTATATCATTGATTATAACCACCTATGGGCAAATCAATATTGTTTTGGTACCCCTAATTATAACCACCTTTGGGCAAATTAGAATTATGACATTATTTCCTAATTATAACTACCTATGGGAAAATTAGGTACAATGCCTTTTTATCATGCATTATCACATCATCAAATCATTATTATTATCATTTGTATTTTTTTTCACCTTTATTTGTGAAATTTATTATGATCTGGTTGATTTTTCACCATCTTTTGAGTGGGAATAATTACTATGACTTGGGATTATTTTGGAGTTATGTAAGCCATACTCGATTCGTGTCGAGGCTAACTCAGTCCCTCTTATCATACACTCTCACCATATTTCAAGTATTTTAAGTTGGTACACTCTCATCATTTCATGAGCTAGACCATTTTGTATCTCTTAATCCTTAATCAAGTTAACATACATAGAAAATTCAAAAAACATTTGTAAAACATTCAAAAAACTCAAAAAACATTTTATGTGTGTTTATTTGATTATTATTTATTATCAGGTCTTTTATTTTCCTATTTGGTCTTGCTTCTTTATTTTATTTTCCAAATACTTGTTGATGGTCCACATAGATCTTGATTATTCTTATCTTGATCTCATGTTGTTAAGATGTCTTATTTTATTTTTATTTATCTTTAATTTTTTGTTTAAATGTAAATATATGTAACTCTAGTTTTGGTCAATATTTTATCATTATCCTTAGTTATAGGTATTCACATTTGAATCAAATCAGTGTAATTAGAATATTATGTCATTCTAAGTTATTCATACTTATGATGCCAAATTTATTTTTCTATAGTAAGCACTTTGTGCTTAGGTTTCAAATTCTTAATGTCAACATCACTCTGATGAATAATTATTATGAACACTTTGCATAATCTAAGCTCATTATATGAAAATAGGCATCTATGTGGTATGCATTTTAGAACTCAACTCTATGCTTAGACATGCATCTCTTCCCATACATTATTATTCTAATCAATTATTGGTTAGTTTTCATCATCCCTCATTTCATTCTTTCCCAAACTTTGCTAAACTACATTGGCCTAAAGTTCATGTTGGAACATGAGTCCATGGAACTATGTAGGTAACATCCACTTGTCTAGCACATTTGGATTTAGCTCAACCATTTTCATTATTCTTTTCATCTCTTTCATCACTTTGTGCATTCTCATATGTTAGGTTTTATATGGATTTATAAGCCAATACACCATTGCATGTACATTTATACCCACTCACTTTAACCTATCTTTTAGGTTATCTCCTTGAGATATTTTGCTTTCTAATTACCCATGTTGGGGCACAAAATTTAAAAAAATTTAGAATAAAATCAACTCTACAGGGGCAACCATTATTTATTCTTTATCAATGATCAAAATTCACCCTACTAGGGCAAAACTATTTTATCATGATAAAATTTACTCTATTGGAGCACTTATTATTATCTTCTCTTTAGAGAATATTGATGTAGTGGATTTGACCTGGGGTAGGATGCCTAGCTCCTGCCCTTCCACATACAACAATGGAAACTCCCCTCTCACTTGTGGGACCAGAGAAGCTAGAGGGGAGAGTCTCTAGATAAGGGCTAGCTCCTTTTGATGTATCTTTTAGGCCCTGGTTTCTCCTACTACTAACAAATAAAATGAAAAAGGGGGGGATGAAAAGGGAGAGAGAGATGCTAAAAATAGAACCTAAGCCTAAAAATGAAAAGGTGATACACCAAAAAAGTTTGATCCACTCAGGCCCGAACATACACTTTTCACCAGGAAGAAATGCCCATACACTTCATCTGATATGAGAAACTCTTCTATTTCAATGAGTTAGGGGTCCGTAGAGATACAGGGAGGAAGAAACTACCAAATGTGCTCTGCAACACACTTAGGCAACCTATTCACATGCACCTATATTCCTATTGTAGACACTTCTGGCAGACCTACAGAAAAGAGACTTCATAATGCACTAGACATGTTGTAATTGATCTATGAAAAGCATGAAAGACAATGAATTAACACAAAAGAAGAACATAGACATATAATTTAAAGTGAAAGTCCAGATAGAGGTAAAAATGCTAAGTCCTAATTCAAGTTAAAATCTGGTAGCTCTGCCTTACAAGCCTGAGAGATTTTTGGGCAGAGTTTTGCCTTAAGGCTAAGAGAGTGGATCCTTTTCTCAAATGAGAAGCTTTAAAATATATAGAGAGAGGAAGAGAACTTGGTGATTTTTGGGAAAGACTTTGGTGTTCTTTTTGCAAGCTAGCCCATGTGCTCTCTGAGCCTTGGGAAGAGGGAGTCGTTTGATTGTCAGTTCTTGCTTTGACTTTGGCATTCCACATTAATGTGAAAAACATGGTTGTGCTTATTTTCTATAAATAGACTACTCTCTTCCTACAAATATATTGTGGTTTGTCCCCTCGTAAATTCCAAATGAAGAAAGTAGGTTGTGCCTCTCACTATTTATGCCATTTTTTGACCATCTAGCAATAACTCGCCTCCCCTTGCCACTTAGATTGCTTTGTCTTTTCCTGCACTTCATCTTCCTCCTTGCCTTGTCTCTTCCTGCTCCTTCAATCCTTGGGGGCTATCTTCTGGTAGGTCGCTACATTCCTTGGGCTCTCGCTACTTGCCTTGGCCATTTTCCACTAATTCTAGTGAGTGACATGTGGTGCTTTCCACTTTAAAATGGGAAGGATGCGTGGCAACATCTACTTGACTCATGGAAGCTTTAGGCACCCTTTGAAAGTCCTAAGAAAGAGGACATGTGTCAACTTCAGCTTTCTTTATCAATTCATCTAGGGCCCACCATAGTTCTCATGGGACAAAAAAGAGAGACCATGGAGGCTGACACTTGTCGACTTCCACCGAGCCTTGTAGGGGACATGTGACACATTTTTATGCTCCTAGAAAAGCATAGCAAAGCCTTCCATAGTTGCCACTTGGTTCCTTCCATGCTCTAGCTTTCCTAGTGTAAAATTTGATGTTCATAGGCCCATCATAGTTTGAAAACCAATGGATAGTCTATCTTCTTAAAGTTTACGGCTTTTGGGACGTCACCATCCTTGGAAAATTCCTTCGGGCCTCTTCCTACTTCGGCCCTTTTCCCTGCGGGCTTTTTCTTTGGAATTTTCTCAGCTTTTTCTCTCCAACAGCCTCCTCAAATTTCTTTGAACTTTTTTTTGAACGAATTCCTTTGGATAAAAAGTCTAAAAGAAATCATCACATGTCTTTTACTTTTTCCTTAAGTCCCTTTCTTTCAGGTTTCCTGTTTACAGTTTTTCCAAATTCCTTCAGATAAAAAGTCTGAAGGATTTCTTCCTTGCCTCTGTCGACTGCCTTAAAATTTTTTTTAAAGAAATCATCCTTTGAGGCCTTCTTGAAAATTACCCTTCTGAAGGGTGCCTTTGCGCCTGACTACCTTCCAAAAGGGCACTTGTCCTTCAGCTTTGTGAACACTCCTTTGAACCACCTGATTGAACTAACTGCTTGAACCAAAAATGGTTCAACAGTTCAATGGTTCAACACTATGCACCATTTGTTTGAATTGTGCCACTTTAAAATAAGCCTTTAAACTTGCGGTGATGAACCAAGGCTTTGAACCGAAGCATTGAATTGGTTTAATGAACTTAGCTTTGAACCAAAGCGATGAACTTAACTAAAACATTAAACCAACTAAATTGAACCAAGCCTTGAACCAAAGCCATTAAACTGACTGATTGAACCAAGCTGATGAACTGACTGATTGAACCAAGGCTTTAAACCAAGCGATGAACCAAGGCATTGAACCAGTTCAATGGTTTAACAATTCAAAGGTGCTAACTCTTGGAAAGATTATGTCATTGAACCACTCTTCCAACCTTAAGGAAAAGTGTCCTTAAACCATTTTAGCTTTCTTTCCTTATGAATTTCTTTAGACAAGAATCTGAAGAAGCTTTGTAAAACCTTGCACTCTCTGAACTAGTTCTTTGTATGCCAAAAGACTACACCTACAGAGTTCATAGAAGTCCTTGTGAAGTCCATAGAAAACTTGTAGAGCCCGTAGAAATGGAGAGACTCATGAAAAAATCAAAAGTACTGGCTCAGAATAGCATGAAAGAAGGGGGACCAATTTTTTGGCCTATTGGGCAAAAAGTGGTCAACAAATTGGTGACTCCCAAGGGAAGCATGCCTGTTATGCTTAGAGACCAGTTGCCTTGTAGTCCATTGAGCACAGAGTTAGAATGTAGCTTTGAAGACAGGTTAGCAATAGCCCTAAGGATCCAAAAATCAAACATGAAGCTTTTTACCCCAGACACAAGGGAAAGCACACACAAGACTAAAAACACTACTTGTGCAAACTACACTTAGGGAAAGCAAGAAAAGAAAATGAAAAAAAACTACTATATACAGCTAACCAGGAATATTCGCCTCCCTCTTGGATCAAAGGGAAAACTTCTTAAGTCTCCTTCTTGACAAGGAAACTTATGGTGCCAAACAAGTGGCTGAATGAAATGGAGAGTTGGTGACCTGTTCCTCTTGCTTGCCACCTAGGTTGGCTTGTATCTGAGTGGATCAGAATCAAACATGCCTCCAACATACATGTATTCTTCTTATTCTTGGAGGCTTGTTAAATGCTGGTCATTCATGCTGGTGCATTTCACCAAGAAATCAATGGTTTTTGGCTCATCACCATAGGCCCCTTGATCTACACAGTCCCTCTACAGTGCATCATGGTTTGGTTCATCCTCTTCTACTTCATTGAAGATCCTATCAAACTCATCCTCTGCTTCTTCTTGGCCTTCTTGAAGAAGGCTGACTATTGTGATGTTTGAAATAAAATCACAAACTAATTTCTCATCCCATAGAACATCACCTCTTTGTTCAAAGCTTTCTTCTTCAAGGATTTCCTCAAGGTAGACGGGCCTCTCTTTTTCATCCTCAAAGATCAGAATCTCTAGATGTTCAAAGATATTCTCCTGATCCTCCTCTAACTCAAGATCCTTAGCGTATTCATCCTCCTCATTGAAGCAACAAGGAAGTTCATCAAACAAAGGGGGAGAGAGATCACCATGCTTATGTTCCTCCTCATATTGCTGGAACATCTGCATGTATGCGTGACCTGAGTCTTCTCCATTGCTGATGATGCCTTCACAAGGAGAATCAATGATGATTTCTTCTTCATTATCACTCATGATAGCCTCTTGGGAAATTTTAGATTGGGTCTTCTGCTCCTCACTTACCTCCTATAGAATAGGTTCCTCCTTGAGAAGGGGTGATGTGGAAAAACCATGTGGAAGAAGAGGCAGTCCTTGAGCTAGAATCGAATGATTCTCTTCCTTCCACTTGGTTAGCACTTCATCTATATAAAGTGTGGCCTGATATCTCTCTTGGAAGTGTGTAGATGGGGTGTGTTCAGACATAGAATGTGCCATTGGGTCTGAATTTGTTTTCTCCAAGGTCTTGGGGATTCTCTACAAGGTCTGAAAATTCCATTTCTCTTTCACGAAGTAGACTCATCCTATCTTCTAAATCCTCAATTTTCTTGGCTAGATTATCCTGAAAGAGTCTTTCTTGGAGGTCACCAGCATCATCATGATGAGTAAGAGTAGTTTTGAGAGAGATGTGCTAGTTCATAATGTTCCCCTTAAAGGAATATTGACAATCTAAGGAATTTAGAAAGTTCATCTCCATGGGAGGTTGTTCTAGTTCCCTTTGATGCTTGAAGGTTAGGCACACGAGGTTAAGAACAAGGTTGATTGATGCATTAGATGAGCTGGAATGAGCAAGTGCCACTTGATAGAAAGGATTTGGTGCATAAGAGGGGGATTTATTTAGAATAGGAGGGGGAACGCAAGGCTGGATACCTTACATGAATGGATTCCTCCATTTTGCTACCTCCTCCTCCATGGATTACAAGGCCTAAGCTTGCCTAAACAAACACTCCTCTTTATACATCAGCTCCTACTAATATCCATACTGTTCATCCAGTCTGTCTATCTCCATTACCTACTTTTCAAACTCCATCACCACCTCCCTTATCATTGAAGGGCAACTAGGAGAGCTGCTTGAGGTGATTGCATGAAAATTTTGAGTCTGATCAAATTCATATGAAGGAATACAAGGTCCATGATTTTGTGCAAAGGAATTATAGATACAAAAATGTGATTTCTTAATGGCACCAAGCTGCTTAACTAGCTGATTCAACTTGGAGTCACCATTGGTGTTGATGTAAAAGCCTCTAAAGGCTAGTTGGTCAAAGAACACACCAAAAATTCTTCAACTCTTTAGACACAACTTGTCCTAGTTGGTCCCACTAGGTGTGCCAAAAATTGTTAACATAGTGGATTGCACTCAAGGTAGGATGCCTAGCTCCCACCCTTCCACATGCAATAATGGAAACTCCCCTCTTGCCTGTGGGACTGATGAAGCTAGAGGGGAGAGTCTCTAGATAAGGGCTAGCTCCCTTTGATGTATCTTTTAGGCCCTAGTTTCTCCTAATACTAACAAATAAAATGAAAAGGGGGGATGAATAGGGAGAGAGAGATGTTGAAAATATAACCTAAGCCTAAAAATGAAAAGGTGATACACCAAAAAAGTTTGATCCACTCAAGCCTGAACATACACTTTTCACCAGGAAGAAATGTCCATACACTTCATCTGACATGGGAAACTATTATGTTTTAGTGATTCAAGCGTCCATAGAGATACAGGGAGGAAGGAATTACCAAAGGTGCTCTACAACACACTTAGGCAACCTATTCACATGCACCTATATTCCTACTATAGACACTTCTGGTAGACCTATAGAAAAGAGACTTCACAATGCACTAGACATGCTATAATCAATATGTGAAAAGCATGAAAGGCAATGACTTAACACAAAATAAGAACATAGACATATAATTTAAAGTGCAAGTCTAGATAGAGGTAAAAATGCTAAGTCCTGATTCAAGGTAAAATTTGGCAACTCTGCCTTACAAGCCTGAGAGATTTTTGGGTAGAGTTTTGCCTTAAGGCTAAGAGAGTGGATCCTTTTCTCAAATGAGAAGATTTAAAATATGTAGAGAGAGGAAGAGAACTTGGTGATTTCTAGGAAAGACTTTGGCACTCTTTTTGTAAGCTAGCCCATGTGCGCTCTGAGCCTTGGGAAGAGGGAACCATTTGATTGTCAGTTCCTACTTTGACTTAGGCATTCCACATTAATGTCAAAAATATGGCCGCACCTCTTTTCTAAAAATAGACTACTCTCTTCCTATAAATAGAGTATGGTTTATCCCCTCATAAATGCCAAATGGAGAAAGTAGGCCGTGCCGCTCACTATTTGCACTATTTGATGACCATCTAGCAATAACTCGCCTCTCCTCTCCACTTGGACTGCTTTGTCTTTTCTTGCACTTCATCTTCCTCCTTGCCTTATCTCTTCCTGGCTCCTTCAACCCTCAGGGGCTATCTTCTAGTGGGTCACTACATTCTTTGGGCTCTCGCTACTTGCCTTGGCCATTTTTTTTTATTCTAGTGAGTGATACGTGGTGCATTCTACTATAAAATAGGCATGACACATGGCAGCATCTACTTGACTCATGAAAGCTTTAGGCACCCTTTGAAATTCCTATAAAAGAGGACATGTGTCAACTTCCACTTTCTTTAGCAATTCATCTAGGGCCCACCATAGTTCTCATAGGACAAAAGAGAGAGACCATGGAGGCTAACACTTGTCAGCTTCCATCAAGCCTTGCAAGGGACATGTGACACATTTTGCTGCTCCTAAAAAAGCATGTTAAAGCCTTTCGTAGTTTCCACTTGGTGCCTTCTGTGCTCTAGCTTTCTTAGTGTAAAATTTGAAATTCATGGGCCCATCATAGTTTGAAAACCAATGGCTAGTCTATCTTCTTAAAGTTGATAGCTTTCAGGACATCATCGTCCTTGGCAAATTCCTTCGAGCCTCTTCCTACTTCAGCTTTTCTACTTCGGCCCTTTTCCCTATGGGCTTTTTCTTTAGAATTTTCTTGACTTTTTCTCTTCGACAACCTCCCTAGATTTCTTCAAAATTTTATCTGAAGGAATTCCTTCAGACAAAAAGTATGAAAGAAATCATCACATGTCTTTTGATTTTGCCTTAAGTCCCTTTCTTTCGAGTTTCTTGTTTTCAATTTTTTTGAATTCCTTCAGACTTTTATCTGAAGGAATTCCTTTAGACAAAAAGTCTGAAGGATTTCTTCCTTGCCTCTACCAACTACCTTAGAATTTTTTTTGAAAGAAATCATTCTTTATGGCCTTCTTGAAAATAACCCTTTCGAAGGGTGTATTTGTGCCTGACTACCTTTCGAAAGGGCAATTGTCCTTCAGCTTTGTGGATGCTCCTTTGAACCACCCAATTGAACTAACCACTTGAACCAAAAATGGTTCAAAAATTCAATGGTTCAATGGTTTAACACTGCGTGCCATTTATTTGAACTGTGCCACTTTAAAACGAGCCTTTAAACTTGTGGTGATGAACCAAGGCTTTGAATCAAAGCATTAAATCAGTTCAATGAACTTAGCTTTGAACCGAAGTGATGAACTTAGCTAAAACATTGAACCAACTAAATTGAACCAAGCCTTGAACCAAAGCCATTGAACTGACTGATTGAACCAAGCTGATGAACTGACTGATTGAACCAAGGCTTTAAACCAAGCGATGAACCAAGGCATTGAAATAGTTCAATGGTTCAACAGTTCAAAGGTGCTAACTCTTGGAAAGATTATGTCATTGAACCACTCTTCCAACCTTAAGTAAAAGTGTCCTTGAACCATTTTAGCTTTCTTTCCTTATGAATTTCTTTAGACAAGAGTCTGAAGAAGCTTTGTAAAACCTTGCACTCTCTAAACTAGCTCTTTGTATGCCAAAAGACTACACCTACAGAGTTCATAGAAGTCCTTGTGAAGTTCATAGAAAACTTGTAGAGCCCGTAGAAATGGAAAGACTCATGAAAAAATCAAAAGTACTGGCTCAGAATAGCATGAAAGAAGGGGGGCCAATTTTTTGGCCTGTTGGGCAAAAAATTGTCAACAGGGACCACATTGATTAATTGTGCACTTATTTCACTTGATTGGTGCAATTTTTTTACTTTATATCCACTCTTCAATCCATATAGGTTCAATTAATATCATGGAATCTACACATTCTTCTTTGGATCTCTACCATGTCATTATTGCACATGTAGAAGGGAAACCTCACATTTACCCATCTTTGGGACCAAGTGTCAACTAAACTATGTGTAATGAGTTCTAAAAAAAAAATTATAAATAAATGGAATGTGTGACTTCCTTTTAATATCAAATACACACTAGGTTTTGCACATGCATTTGAATTTAGACACATGTTGCACAAAGATTTGTGAGGGAATCTTCCAGGAGCTATGAATCTATGAAAGAGATGACATGAAGTTTATAATTTAGCTTTTAAATAATGAATTTCTGAGTTTAATTATCTACATTTAGGCATGATAATTCACCACTTGAGTGTGATAACCCTCTTGGAGTGGATTACATAAGAAAATTTATAATTGGGTTAAATACTCATAAATTTGAATCTACACCCTGCCCACCTCACTTACACATGTTTAAGATATGAGATGTTCAGTGTGAAGACACATGAGAAACTTTAATGTGGAAGGATGAGTGATAAATTATAGTATCATAGATATGTTATAGATATAAAAACCTACCCAAGGAGATGGCATGCCCAATGCGACACATATTGGATCCAGAAATATGCATTTGCAATAGCAGAGAACAACTAGTTTCGTGTCTAACATCATTAAAAGGTCTTTAAGTAGAGGTATAAAATTATAATATGTTAAATTTCTTATTGTAAATTTGGCTTTTCAAGGTTCAATTCCACCCCATATATGGAATGTTTGTACAAGTATAATACATGATAATGAATCTTCGTACAAGTATAATACTCTCATCATCTTCACCACATCCATCTCATGAGAAAATATCATGAGGAGTCAAAAAAGGAGAGGTTTTCATGGTCATTTAATAAAGATTTTCAGACCTTGAAATCCTTCTAAAGGGATAAACATAGTCATCCATAGCTAATGGAAGGTGATGACATTCAAAAGTTTTCATGAAGATATAAAGAAGGAAAAGACTTCACCATCTATTTCAATTGTATTTGGTCTTGTATCATTATTTTTAAATCAAATTATATAAGGATAAGGGGCTCATGTTCATTTTTTGAGATCTTCTCAAGGTCTAGCTCCATATAGTCCATACAAGATGATCTCAAACAACCACTTATAGGAAGGACACAACCACTTTAAAGGATAGGTCATGATAAATGTGTGAATGAGGTGAAATAAAGAAAGGATTATTGACCTATGTAGTAACTTACAATGGGATAATCCCAATAAGATATCTATTTTCTTTTAATCAATCATCTTTTATATACCTATAGGCATGTTCTCAACATAGCCTACAAAAGCAAATGTCTAGACAATCTTAAGGATTATCAAGGTGGGAAAGAGGCTAGTTGCATTAGCCAAGTGCATAATATTATATGATAATTGGTAATATTAACCTAAATACATACCTTATAATGTAATACAAGCTTAAACTCAAGAAGCACAAACACACTCCTACAATCAGCTTCAAGAGTAAGCTACAACCCTGATGGAAAAATATGAGATAAAGATGCAATTATAGGTAAAATAAAGGATACAAAGGGAGAATTTTAAATTTATAAAGAATTTAAATAAGGATATCATGATATTTTCCTTGTATATTTGTTATTACAAAATCAATGAAAGCTAATACACAGTTTAAACAAGCCTGAATTCAAACATAGTCAAGTATATAGTGAGTGACATGCTCTACTTTCAAGAAGGTGAGATAGTGATATGGAGGAATAAGTGTGTAAATTAATAAATTTTGATTCATACTCAAATAAATTAACAAGTTTAGGACCTTTAAAATCATCATACTTATTTCAATTCATATTTTTATATGAATATCCACCTATAACCTCCTCAACTCGTCAGACCTCCATTGCATAAGATTTACAAGGTAAAATAGTTTAAGAGAGTTTCATGATCAAATGGTAAAGTATATTATTACATACAAGTTCAAAAAATAATGATGATATAATATTATTAAGATGACTAAGATATTTCTCAAGGACAATCCTCAGTCAAGTTCACCTCAAAACATCCACCTATAACTTTCTCTAAGGAGCTCATGCCATTTTTAGAAAGTTGGTAAAAAAGAGGTTGATACATAGTCCATGGTGTAATGTCATGTTAAATTAATGTTATTAAATAAATAATTATATAATCATATCTAAATACCGTGAAAGAGGCTCCAAGCACTCAATTATACAGTCAAGGTCAACTATCAACTCCACCTATAACCATGTTAATATAGGCTTTCTTCAAGTTAGCTAATATGATGGAGTTTTATGGTACATGAGAGAGATTAATGTTCAAGATAATGATTAATATGAGTGATGAAATTTAATTAGGTCAATGAAATAAATATGGGGTTACCAAAACAAACTACAATTAGGCCAACTATCAAAAAATCATACCTACAACCATGTTAAGCACATGATTCTTCATAAGTTGGTAAAAAAGATAAGAACACAGTGGTATATGGTAGATTCCCTTGATAATTAATGGGTAATAGGAGTAATAAATTATTAAATTATATGAAATATATCATGATTGGGTTCCAATCACTATTTGGTAAAGTCTATGTTAACTGTGAGCATACTTACAACCATACAAATGGTAAGTTCCTATCTCATAGTCACCTATTAGCAAGGTGAAAAATCAAAGATGATTTAATTAAATTAAAGTTACATATGAATTATATTAATAATATTCAAGTGATAAAATGTAAATTCTTCAAACCTTCGTCAATATCTAAAGCAATGTCAACTCTTGAAGATATAGTACAGTATAGGATTGTATGGGTTATGACTCTATAAAGGCCTAAGACCTTGTTTGAAGAGTCAATAGGCTATGAAGGAAATAAGTGAAATGTTTAAATTTACGTGAGGAGTCAATAATAAAAAATTAATGTTGAAATGATCACTAAAAATCTCTAAATATCATCAAGATCACCTACAGTAGTGTCTAGTACATAGTCACAATGAGGTTCTTAAAGGAGATAAGGTCATACATGGGTTGCATAGAGGTTGAAAGATAATAAATGAAGGATAAGATGGAAAAAATGAGGATTTTCATGAAATATAAAAATAATATTCATCATGTTACAATATAATCCAATGTGGAAAGAATAAGAACATAGTCATGCCTAACATAGCCTACATATAGTCAATGCCTAAAAGGCATTATTAAGAGAATTTTGAGGTTTTTAAGCACCTAAAAGTGGAATTAAGACATTTTTTTTTTTTAATATCATAATTATAAAATTTTAGACCTTATCATGCCATTTTAGAGGTCACCTGAGGAGTGTAAATGCTCACTATTTTGAGACAGTCCCCTTCTTGTCTTATGACAGTGCATATGCAAGTAGGTAGACCTTATTGGAGGATTTTAAGGTTTGGTAGAGGGTTTAAACCTCATATAAGTTTTTATTAGTAATAAAATGACAATTTTCAATCTTAAAACACAATTTTAGAGGTGATCACACTCAAAACTCCATAAAAACACATAGGCAGGCAGTAGTCCCTACAAGTAGTCTTAAAATGCATCAAGGAAAAATGAAGCTTGAGGAATAGGAGGTAAAAATTAGATAGAGATGAAAATGAAACAATATTTTTCCCCAAAACATATCATCTTACATGTGTCTAAATAACTCTAATATTCCTATTTGTCTAATTAGGCCTAAAAACCTAGTTTTAGGCCTAGAAGGCCTATGCCACCTTAAGATACTTGCAACCCATAACAAGAAATGATAACACCATGATAAGGTATAATGAGATTTTATAGGTCCCATGAAGTTATATTAAATTAAATAATAGTATTATAAAAGGTATTTTTTATATATAATGAGAAATTTGAATTCTACAGTCAAGATACCCTTTTGAATCCCTTGATAAGGTGCTCATATCTTTCACCACATGATGAGTTTGTATAAATTATAATATAATTATTTGAGGAGACATATGAAATTATAATTCATGAATAATTTAGGTTATTTGAGTGGTTTTACTTTATGAACAATAACTAAGATCATAAATATGTCTAGAATGCAAACAAAACCCTATAGATAAACATCTTTACTTATGTATATTTTCATACCTTTTACATGGAAACCCAATATTATCATGGAAGTTAAGGGGGTATATATAATAAATAATCATGTTAATAAGGTTGTGTTTGGAGGGATATACTTTATGAAACATAATTAATAAGATTCACCTCCCAAACCCTCATAAGGATCAATTTTGAGAAAAGTTATTTTTTTTGCAATTAAAAACTCATGAATCATCATGGAAACTATTAAAAAATCAAGTAAAATTAGAGAGTCCCATAAATGGTACTTTTTTGTATGTAATTATATGGATCATGGTAGAAAATAGAGTTTTTTGAAGAAAAAATGCTAAAAGGAGAGGTACAAGGCATTTTAATGGATTCCAATACATGGTGAGTGAATTTTGGAATTTATTATCCCTCCTAAATCCATTAGGTGGTTAAAACCATGCCTAAAAATCCCTTTATGAGATTATTAAAAATTACCAATCTCCAAAAAATGAAGGAAAAGTTGACCTAGTCAACTAGTTGGACTAAGTTGCAAATGTTCCTTCCTCAAGAGGACCTATTTCATGATATGTAAGGTTGATTCAGGTCTAATATCACTATATTTTTAGGTATTCAAAGTTTTATATTCATTTTCAAGAGCCATCAAGTGCAAGAAGTAGGATATTAGGCCTCTTTAGCCTAATAGGCCTATTTGACGAATCAAGCAAAGATGAAATTGGCATTGGAGGGATATAAAATGAGTTCATTCTGAGTTTTCACACTCCATAATTGGCCTTCAAGTGGATATTCCATGTACATTTAGTCTTCAATTTCTAATTCATGCAAATGAGGGCTTAAGGAGTTATATTATCTTAAGTGATAATCACTCTAGTTGATTGATCCTTGACTAATGATCATGAATATTCCATGGTTTCCATGCAATATAATACATTCACTTATCTTGGTCTCATGTTAAGTGGAGTTAAATAACCAAGTAATGGTGTATCATGTTGGAGAAGGAGCTTGGACAAGTCAATTGGGCCTACCACATTATTTCCAACACCTAAAGGAGCTCATGCAAGGACTTTCAACATAAAGAGAAGTCTTAAGGGATATTATTAGCAAATTGTAATTGAAATTGACTTGAGTTGAATATTAGTTGACTTTATCTTCTCTATTATATACTATTCTCTTATCTTTCTCTATTATGATGTTTTATATATTTTATTTTTCAAGCCTATTTTTAGGATCCCTCTCTTGGACATGATTAAAGTCTATAAAAATTGAGCTTTGTAAACCTCTTGACATAATAAAATGGCTATTTTCAGATTCTATATATAGGTTTAGTGTGAATATATTGGTTTTATTTGTACATTCATTAGTATTTTCTCCTTTGGCAGGTCTTAATCTCACTGAGTTACTAGTATGCCATCTTATACAAGTCATATAGAGTGTTTGATGTCGAATGAATAAAGATAAAAATAGATGTATTGATTGGTTATTTCCCTGAATCATGGCTTACATTATTTCCCTCATGCTTTGGTCACTTGATGTAACCTCTATGTGAAATACTATTGCATAGGAGTCATTTGGAGTTATAGATTCAGTAATTTGTATTATTCATTAGTGTTGTGAAGCTCAAATATAGTGGATGAACTAGAAATATAGGTATATCACCATTAGTATAATATATTTCTATTTTAGTAATCCTTCTAACCATTTTAATCCAAAAAATAATAGTATTTTTTAGTAATATAAGCATCAGTGATGTATCAAAAGAGATAACCTCACAAATCTAGAGGTCTAGTCTAATTTTAGGTGTCCCACACCTTAGACCATTCCAATGTTAGTCTAGGTGTGAAGGAGATTAGAAAAATATACCTTCCTTTAGTAGGATGCTATTTGGGTTTCTAACAATTCTAACATGCCCCATGGGATGTAGATCTAGCCATTAGAGTACACATTTATAGCATTTTGATCTTCAAAAATAGTTTCAAGTACTCATATGGTCCTTATCTTTGAGTTAAAAGGCAAATTTTGTTCATAATTTATAGATTTTCATGTGTTTTCTAGGTTATGGTAGCCTATGGAGTAGACTTTGGTCAAACATCTCCTTATCAGTAGTTCCAATTTGATCCGTATACATTTTTTTAGGATCCTTATCACCCCTATCAACCCTATCATGATCCATATAAACATTATGATGAACTTCACAAACCATATATAGAACCTTATTAATATTATGGTGACACATACCAATTTTATAATAACCCTCATGAACCTTCCTATCTTCTTGATCAGCTCAATCAAATCCCAAGACAATCCATTTCAAGCTTCAAGAAAACCCTATTTGGCTATGAGAAATAAATGGTAAGAATAAACACTCAAAAGAGCTATAGACAGGATATTCCCAAGCATGAAATTCAAAATATGAGATATTCATTAAAGTAAGCTAGAGAAATATGTGCATATTTCATAAGGCAAGGCCATTCAAAGTTTAGTGTTTATATCCTAGACATAGGTGATCTAATTGTAAGCATTTAAGAGAGGTTGGTGATCCATGAGAAACACCAAGGTTACCACAATTAGCATAATGTTCCCATTGAGCTATCCTTTTCTCTTCATGAATGCCAAAAAAATGTATATCATAGCCCTCAAGATTCCATTTAAACCTTGCCTAGATTTCCCACTTGGAATTCTATTAAAGAGATACCTTGGACGATTAAACAAGTGTATTTTGAGGATATTAATTTTCATGTTTCACATCAGATCATACAAGATATTTCATCTTCAAGTTTACAGGGGGAGATATCTATTGAGTTATTTCATGACTTTGAGTCTCACTTAGACAATCAAGTTGAGCTTGCACACTTACATCTTTAGAATTCAATGATAGATACAAATATAACATAATCTTTGTATCAAGTTCCATCTTTCACACCCATAGCTGTAATAAGTACAAAATCATAAGCTCCTAAAGCCATGTTCATAACTTGGAAGCAAATGCAATAGTCTATGGAGAGTTAAGAACATTTAATTTTAAGTCTAAATGATGTTTTGTAAATAAAGTAGGAAGTCATTTAGTTTCCACTCCTTTATCCTCAAAAACCAAAGGCCTTTCCTTCATGGAAAACTATTCAAGAGAAATTACAACAAAGAGAAGATATGAAGGTGATCAAGGTTGAACAGTTCTATGAGTAAAATCAAGCATCAATGTTAACTCTTTTAGACATTTCTCATCTTTTTAAATATTTTTAGGGGTCCAACATGCCAATTATTAAGAAGGATCCTCTCCTTTGTGAGGCAATTGAATAATTTGTAGCTAAGGTATATGAAGATGAGAATGAATCAAGCAAGAAAAAGGAAGAAATCATCATTGGGATTGATTCAATATCTCAAGATGCAAAAGAAAATGAATTATAAGAGGAAACTAAGATACATGAGGAACTAAAAGTACCTAAATAAGTATAAAAAGAAGAGGTTATTGGTATCTAAGAAGACACTCCAATTGAGAAAAAATAGGATGATTTAAATGATTTATTTGATCACATGATAGCTACCATTCATTATTATAGTCCACATGAGATTACATAAGTGATATAAGTCAAGTACCAACCAACCAAAGAAGATGAATAATAAGATGATCTTAAGATCATGCTAGATCAACAAGCGGATCTTAAAGATGAAATAAAAGATGATTTCCAGCTTCATGATCATATTAAAGAGATTATAATCATACTTCATCTTGATGAGAACAAATAACTAGACTTGTTTGATATCATTCATTTAGGTTATTCATTACTTGAATATGATTCATTTTAGGTTGAGAGAGGTAGTTACATCAAGCATGAAGTAACTAGTT
Organism: Torreya grandis; assembly: GCA_037957365.1. Lineage (NCBI taxonomy): Eukaryota > Viridiplantae > Streptophyta > Pinopsida > Cupressales > Taxaceae > Torreya > Torreya grandis. Next base: position 1,504,331 of record JARHVA010001039.1, on the reverse strand, counting down.
CTTCAAGAAATCAAATTGAAGAGGTTATTTTCTCACAAGATGACTTGTTTGAGTCTCTCAAGCAAGGTTATCAAATTATAACTTCATATTTAGATGTTTTTCTACTTTTAAAAGATGAATATGAACTCAAATGGCCTCAAGAAGTCATGAAATTAGATCTATCTCTCCTAGAGGTTAGCCTTTCAGAAATGACATAGGAGACAATTAAAGCTACCCAAAATGATCATAATTAGTATCTCATGAATCAAGAAGAATTGAGATTATTATTATAAATTACATGGATTTGGGAGGAGTCTGACTAGGTCTTATACTCATGTCTATAACTCATGCACCTGAAATTGGTACTAGAAGAACTAGTTGTTTTACGAAGAGACTATGAACATGAAAATGCTCCCATTTACAAGAAGACAATATCAAGAGGTAGAAATAATGTTTCAAATTTCCATGGTGGAGAATATAGTTTTCTATTTGACCTTGGAAGATATATTTTGACTTTTGGTTAGTTGTTCTAGGTTTGTCTTATTTTAATAAGTGAATAGCACAAGCATTAGTATGTTGTCTTGTTCCTATTTTCCATAGGTTAGATTTATTTTTAGTATATTTTTTGTCCTTATGTTGTTTATTTTCATTATTATTGTTTTTTAAGTCAAAATATTTGTTACAAAGTCTAAAAGGTCTATTTTTTAGCCATAATAGCCTTCAAGCCATGTTGTCATGTCTTAGATTACCATTGTCATGTGAAACCTAGTGATTTATCTTGACCATTAGGCTAGTCAAAGCACGTGAGTTGCCAAAATTTTTGTAAATTGGCCTATAAAGGTATAATTATATCCCTTATAACTCAAAACTTCTTAGGGTACTATTATAAACCTTTTTAGTGGTAATTTTCCTTTGAAAACCTCATAATTTACCTTAAAAAATGGAGTTTTGGGCTTAAAATTGATTAATTTATACATTAAAATTCCATTAAATATGTAAAAATACTTTTAAATAGATTAGATTACATGTAATTACCTTATTTTAAAGTTATATGCTTTGGAAAGGTCATTTTAATGTAATTTTAAGCTTGAAAAAGGTCTAAATATAGCTCCCATGTGCCAAATTCAGCTACATAGAGATGTCAAATGCCTTTTTTATTTTTATTATCTCCTTAATTAATTTTAATCATCTATTCATGCACTAAATTGGTGTTGGAATACTTAAGTTATTAATAAAAGGAAAAAATAACCCATTTTCTTGAATATTTCATTGAAAAGTATGGACTTATACAACCATTCCATATAGTAAATCTCATGAAAAGGAGGAGGAGGGAATAATAGGTATTAAAAATATATTTAAGGAAAAGGTATGTAAAACCATCCCAAAATTGGTCCCCTCTAGTCAATTGGCTTGTTTTCACATAGGGAGATCCTTCTAGGTTTACAGGTGGTATGACCATGAGAGAGAAAATCTAGGTATGCAATTTTGGCCAAAGAAAGTAGACTCACATAAATTATATTTGGAGTAATAGGTTATTAAATTTTTAGTCTCTACTTCATGAATCATCCCTTTGAATTCAATCCATACATCATTAGTCTTGCATCTAGGAAGGTAATCAGTTTTCTTTAATTTCTTTTCATCAGGGCAAGAAGAGCAGGAAAATTCAAGTTTTTAGAGATTATTAAGAACATTGTTTACCATTCCATGTTAGTATTTATGTAATTTCCACATGTTTTATGATCATATGGAGCTCAATAATAGGTTTACTATTCAAATATGTAGTTTAGATGCTTCTAAAGGAGATTGTCCAGTCAAGGAGAGAGAAACCAACATCAAGATCTCTTGGAGTATTTTTTGTAGTGTGTCATCCTTGTTCACATGTAATATATTCATGTTTTCAAGTTTAATTAATATTAATATCCAAATAATATCATCCATATTCTCTCAAAATCCCCATTTAAGCCTTAGTTTAGCAAATTTTAAGGTTTTTTAAGCATATTTTAAGATTTTAACAAACTCCTAGGTTTCCATTTTATCATCATATCCTTATCCATAGGCCTCCAAATTGGTAATTTTTTTTAATAGGTATTAATTATTACATTGTAAATTAAAAATATTTTAGACATACCACTTTCCATGCTATAACACCTCCATATTATTATTACCTTCATCCTCACTACCTTGTCATTCCCTTTGCACTATTGTAAGTCTCCATTTTCACTCCATCACCATTCCATTCTCCATCATCCATAATATTCAAAACCTTCCATCCCACCTTAATCTCATGATAAAATATCATAAGGATTAAAAAATGGAGAGTATATCATGGTAATTTAAGTAACTTTTTCAAACCTTGAAGCCCTTCTAAATGGAGAAACATAATCAACTATAGTTAATGAAAGGTGATGACATTCAAAATCTTTCATGAATATATGGAGTAAAAGACTCCACCATATATTTCAATGGTCATTGGTATTGAATAAGTATTATATAATCAAATCTCATAAGTAGAAGGGGCTCATTTTCATTTTTTAATACCTTCTCATGGTCTAGCTCCACATAATCCATACAAGACGATCTCAAATAGCCACCTATAGGAAGGACATAACCACTTTAAAGGATAGGTTATGATTAATGTGTGAATGAGGTGAAATAAAGAAATGAGTATTGTCCTAGGTGGTAAATTATAATGTAATAAGCCTAATAAGATAGATATTTTCTTGCAATCAAGTATATTTTAGATACCTACAAGCTTGTTCTCAAGTTAGCCTATAAAAGCAAAAGTCTAGATAGTCTTAAGGCTTATCAAGGTGGGAAAGAGGCTAGTTGTATTATCTAGGTGCATAATATTATATGATAATTAGAAATATTAACTTAAATATATACCTCAGATTCAATACAAGCCTAAAATTAAGAAGCATAAATATACTCCTACAATCAGCTTTAAGAGCAAGCTACAACCATGATGGCAAAATATGAGATCAAGATGCAATTCTAGGTCAAATCAAGGGTATAAATGGATAATTTGAAATTGATAAATAATTTAAAGAAATAATTAGATCATGATAGTGGCCTTATATGTTTTTTAGTTTAAAATCAATAAAATTCAATACACAGTCTTTACAAGCCTAAATTCAAACACAATTAAGTATATAGTGAGTGAGATGATTTGATTTCGGGAAGGTGAGATAGTGACATGGAGGATAAGTGTGTAAAGTAATAAATATTTATTAATCTTAAAAAACATGACCAAGGTTATGCCATTTAAAAACATACAACTTAGTTTGAGTCATGGTTTTATATAAATACCCAACTACTACCTCCTCACCTCATCAGACCTCTACTACATAAGATTTAGAAGGTAGAATAGTTCAAGAGAGTTTCATGATCAAATGGTAAAGTATATTATTACATTTAATTTCATGAAATAATGAGTATATAATATTATCAAGAGCATGAATATATTTCTCAAGGATAAACCTCAATCAATTTCACCTCAAAACATCCACCTATAACCTTCTCTAAGGAACTTAGGCCTATATTCAAAATTTGGTAAATAAGAGGTTGATGCACAATCCATGGGGAAATATCATGTTAAATGGATGTTATTAAATAAATAATGATATAATTAGGTCTAAATTACATGAAAGAGGCTCCAAACACTTAATTACATAGTCAAGGTCAACTATGAACTCCACCTACAACCATGTTAACATAGGATTTCTTCAAGTTGGCAAATATGATGGATTTTCATGGTCTATGAGAGAGATTAAAGTTAAATAGAATTATTAATATTATTAATGGAATTTAAAGAGGTAAATTAAATAAAGGTAGAGTTACCGAAACAAACTATAGTCAAGTCGACTATCAAAAAAGCATACCTATAGCCATGTTAAACACATGCTTCTTCTTCGAGTTAGTAAGAAAGATAAGAACATAGTGGCATATGGTTGATTATATTGAGATAATTAATGGGTAATAGGAGTAATAAATTATTAAATTATACCATATGGATCATTATGGGGTTATAATCATATTTTGGTAAAGACTATGTCAATTGTGAGCATCACCTACAACTATATAAATGGTAAGTTCCTCACAATCACTTATTAGCAAGGTGTAAACTCAAATATTATTTTATTAAAGTAAATTGACCTATGAATTATCTTAATAATATTAAATTTATAAAATTTACATTCTCTAAACCTTTGTCAATATCTAAAGTAATGACAACTCTTGAAGATATAGTATAATACAGGATTGTATAGACTTTGACTGTGTAAAGGCCTACGACCTTGTTTAAATAGATAATAGGATATGAAGGAAATAATTGAATCATTAAAATTGACATGAGGAGTCTCTAATCACCAATTATTGATTAAATTATCACTAAACATCTCTAAATCTCATCAAGATCACATAAAATAGTGTCTAATACATAATTACAATGAGGTTCTTGAACTAGATAAGGTTATACATGTGTTACATAGAGGTTGAAAGATAATAAATGGAGGATAAGACCACATAAAGGTGTATTTTAATGAAATATCCAAATAATATTAATCATTTTATAGTAAAATCCAAAGTGGAAATAATAATAACATAGTCTACATACAGTCAACACCTAGAAGGCATTCTTGAGAGAATTTTGAGGTTTCTAGGCACCTACATGTGGAATTAAGACCTAAAAATTTGTTAATATAATAATTATATCATATTAAATATTATAATTTAATTATATAGGTCACTTTTTGAGTGTAAATGCAAATTATTTTGACACAGTCCCTTTCTTGTCTCATGACAATGCATATGCGAGTAGGCATACCTTCTTGGAGTATTTAAAGGTTCGGTAGAGGTTTTCAACATCATAAAAGTTTTTATCAGGAATAAAAGTATAATTTTTAATATTAAAATACATTTTTATATGTGATCACACTCAAAAATTCATACAAACACACAGGTAGGTAGTAGTCCCTATAGGCAGTCTTAAGATCCACCAAGGCAAAATGAAGATTGAGAAATAGAAGGAGGTAAAAACGGGATAGAGATGAATATTAAGTAGTTTTTATTTTTTTCCCAAAATATAATCATATAGGTATATCAATAACTCCAATATTTATATTTGGCCAATTATGCCTAAAAAATGAATTTTAGGCCTAGAAGGCCTATGCCACTTGAAGACACTTGCAACCCATACCAAGAAATGATAACACAATGAGAAGGTATAATGAGATGTTATAGGTCCCATGAATGTATATTAAATAAAATAAGAGTAGGATAAAATGTATTTTTTTATAATGATAAATTCAAATTTTATAGTCATGACACCCATTTGAACCCCCTGATCAAGTGCTCATATCTTTCACTGCATGATGATTTTGGCAAAATGTTCTTAGAATGATTTGAGGACCATTATTAAATTATAATTAATGAATAATTTAGGCTGGTTGATGTATTTTACTTTATGAATAATCTCTAAGTACATAAGCATGTCTAGAATTCAATCAAAACCCTAATGGCAAAATTCTTTATGTATGTATTTTTTCATACATTTTTCATGGGAACCCAATATTATTATGGAAATTAAGGGGGTATATACAATAAATATTCATGAAAATAAGTTTGGGTTTGGATAATTATACTTTATGAACCATAATTAATAAGGTTCACCTCTAAAACCCTCCTAAACTGTCATAAGGAACAATTGTAGACATTCAATTCATAGCACCATTTGTGTTAAAATTGTCAATCTTACTCAAATGCACAATTTAGGCCAAAATCACTTAAACACGCTAAATTATTTGAGGTGTTGATTTAGGCTACTATATCCCTAAATAGGGTAATGTATTTTATGTCATTCCTAACTTTGACAAATTCATTTTGTGTCAAACTGATGATTTCACCTTTTTTATGCTCTCGATCACTCTTTTCTTCTAATATATTAGTACACATCATGTACCTTTGTTATTTTGTGTTGGTAAAATCCTAAATGGGATAACATTCTATATTTATCTAACATCCCCTTCTAATTCCTCTTAAGTCAAATTTCAACCAATTAATATGACTTTTTGACCTTTTGATTAATTGTGCACCAATTTCTAAACAATTGTACTAAAACTAATTAATATTGTTTAAGATAATTAATTTAAATCAAAAGCTTAAGTGGATTTTCCATGGATTTTATTTATTATTTCATTATTGTAAATTAACTCTCAATATTTGTATCACCTAATGACATGATCTATGGGGTGGCATCCTCAAGCCATAAATGCAATAAATATCAGGTTTATGGGCACCCATGTCTAATTAATGCCTCTTCTTCCAAAATCATTATGAGGATATTTATAGATTTAATTGAAAATATTAGATTAGTTTATAGCAACACATATCAATCTTAATATGGACACATTTTGGCCAAATACAAGAACACTAGATCAAGGGGAAAAACATGATTGGATCAACTTTTGGATGGTGGAATCACTTGGGAAGTTAATAAGTATTTTATTTCTTTAAATTATTCTTCATTGTCATTTAAAAACCTTGTTGGAATAGGTTGGCCTATATTGTTCATTATTTATGCATTATTTGTGTTTACATGACAAATATTTGACTAAAAATATTTTAAATCCAATGTTACATTTTGGGATCGCCCCACTAGGATGATGGTTTGAGTGGTTAACCCATCTCTATTATTGGCAAGCTGACCTAGAATAAATGATCATTTAGGACATCATACTACACTGAGCAATTGATATATGTAAATGTTGTGAAAAGGACAAGACCTTTTCACAATAAACCATTTGACATGGATTCAATTTATGTACATCTTATCATGTGTGCAAACATAAAATTTTGTACACATAGGATCAATTTATATGGTCATAACTTGTAGAGTTTTAGATAAACCCCACTTACCATAGAAATATTATTGATGTGAGGTGTGCCCCAAGGTCCATGTCATTGTATTGTCACTTGAGAAAAGGGGGGTGTAAAATACCCTACCACATAATGCACTTTTATTTTGTATGAACACTTGATTTACTCTCATTTAAATTTATAAAGATAGACTTCAACAATATCATGCAACCTTGTTAATTTTAGGGATTTACGATGATTACTTCGCTGTATTATTCTATTTTAGTATTTTTAGCTTTCTTGGTCATTACTTTGAGTCAAAAATTGCTTGTAAACAAACATCATAATCAAATACATTATCCATAGTTTTTTTAACAAGGAGGTGTTATGCTATCCAAGTGAAAATAAATCTTTTGTTTATTTAAATTTATCATCTTAAAAATTGTGTCATATCATCTAATTGGTGCAATTATGTTTCTCATTTGAGTCTAAACCACTTGCCAAAGTTTCTTAAGTCCATTGATATTTCAAATTTAAAATTTCACTTTTCTAAAGTTCATAAGGTTGATGTTTTAAATTGGGTTCACTATTTACACTTGACTTGAGGGAACTTGGCTTCCATTTACAATTTAGATTGAAGGTTGTTTATATATTCATTATCATTCTCATCATTTGTGGACTTAAGTCATCTTGTGTATCACTCATTCTTTTTGTCCTAGAACATATTTTATACTACCATTCCTATTACCATGTGGCGGCATTGTACTACCCATTTGGTTATAGTTTTATACTCAATAATTTGTGCATGTTTCCATATCTTGATTTTCTTATTTTATATTATCTCCTTCCTAATCTAAAGGGATTCCTTCTTGTTTCCTAATAGCAACTCATCGAAGTTGAAGTAAATTTTATGGTATTGACATATCTCTAAATCTATGCTTTAGTGTACTAGTTTACACTTTGAATTATTGAGTTATCATACCCTCTTGGCCAAAGGGGATTCACAAGAGGTTGTTGTGGTTTTTGAGGATAAATTTATTATGCCAAAGCATCCAAGACCTATCCACAAGACTATATTCTCCAAAATAAGAAACGTAAGCTAAGTCTCCTTAATTAGAATGGTAGAAGAGTAGATTGTGAAAAATTATGAGTGAATAATAACAATTGATTTCATATCTTAATAATGACCAAAATGACATTTTATTTATAGGTGGAACTTACCTTAAAATCATTCAGATATGTTGACTATTCTAGGTTGACCTAATTGACCTAACACATTTTCAAGCTAACTCACTAGTTCTATGTTAGGTCGATTGGGAGGCTAACAAACCAAAAGAGAAAAAAGGGTCCCTAAATTTTAATAGGTCAAATAGGTTGACCTAGTATGTTGAGTAGGTCAAAAGGGTGCCAAGAAAGGAAATAAAGGATGGAAAGAGGAAAAATACTAAAAGACTATGTAAGGGAGGAAAAATAACTTAGGGAAACATTTTAAGAACTTGTTATATTGGTAATAATGTGGAAAAAAGGGACAATAACCCTATGAAGCACCAAAGTTCTGCCCACCCCTTTCTTGGTGTACCCCTTAGGGTGTACACTCAAAGAGATTAAGTCTCAATGGGTTCTTGTAAGATGTAAATTATTAGTATTTGATAAAAGTTGAAAATATTATGTGCATACATATACCCCATTCAAATCTCATAAAGTGTCACTAAGGTGTAATAGGTGATGGTGATTCAAGAAAGAACATAAAAACACACACAATGTTGATGCTAAAAAATTTACTGTTTAAAATAACTGAAAGTAAATGATTGAAAGGGAAACTAATCTAAAAAAAGTAAATAACTAAAAATTAAAAGTAATGTGTACCTTGACTTACCTTTATTATAGTATGGTTATCTATTATGTTGTTAGTTTTGATTATGTAGGGTGTAGAGACTGCTTTTGGCAAACCCAAGAATACAAAACCAAAGAGAAAAAACAAACAAATGTAAGGAAATCCAAGATAGATGGTGCAATGAGGATGGGACATACTTGGGAAATTTGTCAAGTTGGGGTGATAGGTGATATGTTAGACCAAATGACCAAGTTAAACAAACAAGAGTAAATTGGGTAACCAAAAATCCAAGGCTACTAAAGATGAAAAATCTCAAACAATTTATCCTTAAGTAAGAAAGGAAAACTCACCAAATCAAATTAAGGATACATGTCAAATAGTATGGTAAAATAAAAATAAAATAAATGATAAAAGACTAAATAAAATGGTAAAACAACATTGATGAGTGAGAAGTAACAATCCACATCTCAATCATTAGAGTAAAAAGGTTCATAAAAAGGAAAATAATAGTGATGAGTGAGCAGTAACAATCCACATCTCACTCGTCAATGGATAAAGGGTAAAAACTCAGGTGTCCATAATAGCAAGACAACAAAATCATGATAAATGGTACAAGGAAAGTAAAGTAAGTCTAGTAAATGTAAATCATGGTGTAAAGAAAAAATAAATCCATAGTTTCTCAAACATGTTTCACTCTAAGGATAGATAAAACTAAAAAAATGTAATGCTATTATGTTTTTAAGAGATGAAGAAGAAAGAAGTAAAGAAGAAGGGAAAATAGATTTTGAATAATTTTTATATCAAGGGGGGGAAATTAAATGGGTAGAGTGGAGAATTAAGTAAAAACTAAGGTAGAGAGAACTCTTTATCAAAATCAAGACACTCAAATTAGGTTTGTAAAAACAAGAGGGCTTTTGACCTTCAAAACTATGAAGAACTTCTCTTAGAAACACAATTTTATATATGCATGAAAATTAAAATGGACATACCTCCCCATGATGTGTTCCCTTCTCTTTAGGACCCCTTACATAGCTTTTGGTATAACTTCAAAGATTGGGTACTTGAATGAGAAAGGAATTAGCACCATAAAGTTTTTTGAAATCCCCTATTCTAATCTACTAGCCTACCTCACCCTAAAGGACCTCAACTCTATATGAGGGTGACGATGGAGTTTGAGCTTTGATTGGAGATAGGAAATTTCCTTGAAATCACATATTTTAGTGTGGATTTAACTTTTGATATTTTATATGTTACCTTTTAGATATCATTGCCTTTTTTTTCAAATGATTTGTCTTTTAAATTTCTTGATGGATTTTTCTATTCCTCCTCCATATGGATTTGGAATATCAAACATGGGTGTTAAAGATGACTTTCATTTGAAAACTTGGGACAAGGTTACTAAGAGAGAGAAACTTCAAAGAGCATGGGTTCTAAGAGTCTCATAAATCTAGGTGAAATAAAAATTATATCTTGACTTTGACCTTATTTTACCAATGAGGAGATGAAAGAAAGGGGAAATCAAAAGCAATAACACATGAAATAATTTTAATTGCTTAAAATTGCAAAAAAATGTGACAAAAGGAAAAAATAAGGGATATAATGATAGTAAGTGTGATTATTTATCATAAGAAAGAGGGAAATAGAGGAAAACATGCTAACATATATTGTTGTGAAAATTTCATCTAGAAAAATAAGTAAAAGCTAAAGTTGAGAACAATGATCAATAACATAAAAAGGATGGTAATTTTATGAGGATGACCAGGTCCTATCCACAATCTTAAAATGAAAATAATAAAATAGAGACTCATGAGATTTTTTATAAGTAATATAAAATCAAATTGAGGGATCCTTCTTATAAAGAAACTCACAAAGAAAAACCCAAAGGATGCCAAAACTGCATTGGCAAGTAGCAAAAAGAGAAGGAAAAAAAATGATGGTTTTATGATGAATGTTGGGACCTATCCATGGTATTACAAAGAAATTCAAAAAAGAAAGACATAAGAGGTTTGAAAAATAAGAGAAAATTCAAGAAGATAAGGAAGACTATGGTACATCAAGAAACCAAATGACCAAAAGAGAGGACTAAAGGTTTGTGAAAAGAGGGCACTGCTATAAAGGGAGAAACCCATGCTTAAGTAACCTACAAAAATTGTTATAAAGATATAGTTAGAAAACATGACAAGAAGGAAATGTTTAGGCAAAGTGATTTTTAAGGAATGAAGTTTTGGTGGGTTCTTTGAAAACATGTCCTTCATTAGTTTGAAGGCAATAAGTGCTTGGACCAAAAATGTCTTTGAATAAATATGGGCCCCACCATTTTTGTTCATATTTACCTTATTTTTCATGGGTGTAATCTAATTTAAGGATAAGATCACCAAAATTAAAAGTGTGGATTTTAACACACTTGTTATGTTATCTGGTGATGTGAACATTGTATTCACAGTTATGTTGTAATGCAAAAACATGGCATTCATCAAGAAGATCAAGGGCATGAAGGTGAGCTTCTTCTCACAATTCTTCATCAAGAATAATTTCATGAAGAGATATAAGAAGAGAGGGAATCTCAACTTCTAATATAAGTACTAACTTAGAACCATAGACTAATGAAAATGGAGTTACCCTAGTGGTAGTATGTATGCTAGTCCAATAGGCCTAAAGTGCAGGGTAAGGATGAATGTGCCAATCCATGTGGGTTTCACAAATTTTATTTTATATAATTTGGTTGATAATTATATTAGTGTATTTAGCTTGACCATTTCATTATAGATGATAAGGTGTGGAAAAATTATGATTGATCTTAAATTTGGTGCAAAGCTATTTAACATGTTTATTTTTGAAATTACCACCATTATCTGAAATGGTGGTATGGGGAATGCCAAAGTGACAAATAATTTGGTTAAGAATGAAATTGGAAATGGTAGGACCAATAACATTAATAAGGGGAATGGATTCTACCCAATTGATAAAGTACTCAATAGCAGTGATGATAAAAACATGCCCATCTTAGAAGTGAGGAAGTTTACCAATGAGATCAAATCCCCATGTGGAAAATGACCAAGGAGATTTAATAGTTTTAATCTCAAAAAGATCATTATGAAGCTGATAAGGAGTACACTTTTTATCATATTTAATTTCATCCTTTTCAAAATTAGGCCAAAAGTAACCCATATATAGGCATTTTTGTGTTGTAGCATGTCTGATATAGTGAACACCATGAATTTCCCCATGTGATTGTTTAAGAAGAGGAGGGAATTCATCTTGCATAACACAACAGAGCAAAGTATCATTGATGTTATGATATTAAAGGATGTTATGTCAAAATACATATTTGAAAGCTTATTTATGAATGCATGTCTTTTCATTAGAATCTAGATCAAGAGGATAAGTTTGATGTTCTAAGTATTGAATGATATCTTGGTACCAAGGGATTTATTGTATATTCACAATCTTGTTGTGATAGATAAGTGAATCAAGTGGTTAGATAGATGATAGAGATTTTCTAATATATATAATAAATGAAGGATTAGAGAGAGCTTGATGAGGATGAAAGAGAGAAGTTGAAGAGGCAAGAGAATTAGTAATGGAGTTTTAGTCTTGAAGAAGAAGCTCAATAGTGAAAGAGATAAAGTCCTTAGCAAGAGTGGTTGAAATTTGATGATAGGTAATAAGGTTTTCACTTTTACATTAATAATCACCATTAACTTGATGATAAATGAGGTGAGAATCTCCTAAAGCATGAAGATACTAGATGCCTAGATCAACAAAAGCTCTCATGCCTAAGATAAGAGATTTGTATTTGACCATATTATTGGTGACATTAAAGGTGAAGCCAAAAGCTAAAGGAATGATCTTACTGAGAGGACTAGTGAGAATACAACCTGCTCCAGCTCCTTGAAGGCATTTAGCACCATCAAATTAGATGGTCCAAGTATCCTCATACAAGTCAATATTAATTTTAGGGAGCTCCTTGATAATTAATTTTGGTTTAGTAGTATCAGAGGGAGGAGAAGATTCTTCAAGATTATTAGATTCAAAATTAGTAATAAAGCTATGAAAATAGTCTATAATGGATGTGGCTTGATTAATACCTTTAATATAAAGGATATTATCATCGATAAGATCATCTTGAAACAAAGAAGTGGCTGGAATGGGATCTACAATAAGTTGGTTAGCTATGACTTACCCTTTAACAACATTTTATGTGATGATATGAAGATCAAACTCCATAAAAATAAAGCCATCCATTTTCCAATTATATCTCCATGAAGAAAGGCTTTGGAGAAGAAATAATGAAGGGCTAAGAATGAATGATGACATAACTAGTTTGGTATAGCATATAATGATGAAGATTTTCACCCATAAAATAGATAGCAAGGCAATCATGACCAAATTTGATATAACGTGTCTCATAATCAATGAGGCCTTAGATAATGTAGTAAATAGGATACTCTCTTCCTATATCATCTTGTTGGGAAATCATTACCCCAACTAAAATAGATGTGGAATAAGTATATAGAATTATTTTTTTATCATTGGAAGGTGGATGAAGTAATGAATATTTCATATTATCAAAGGAGTTTTGACATGGATCCATCTGTTCTAAAGTTATACCTTTCGTAAGAATGGAATTGATGAAATGAATGTGTTAAACCATTTAAAAGATAAATCAATGAATTCCCCAATGTTGCCTAAATAAGTAAAAATATCAAGAATAGATTGAGGAATAGGCATCCTAATAATAGCACTAATTTTGGTTAGGTTAAAATCAATGCCACAGAGAGAGACTAAGAAGACTAACAATTTTTTAGATGTGACTCCAAAAGCACATTTGAAAGGATTAAGTCTATATTTATATTTAAGGAGATTGTAAAAGATGATATCAAGATCAAAAATATGGTTATTATGATGTTTGCATTTAGTAATTAGATCATCCACATAAGTTTCAAAAATTTTGTGGAGGAGATCATGAAAGATGTGAGTCATAGCACATTGCTAGGTATCTTTGTCATTTTTAAGGTTGAAGGGAATTTTGACATAGAAATAGGTGCCCCATTTTATGGTGAAAGTATTATTATGTTGGTCCTCAAGAGTGATGTGAATCTAGTTATATCCTGAGAATCCATCCATAAGAGGCAACATTTCATAACTAGTTGTGGAATTGACAATAGCATCTATTGAAGGTAAGGGGAAGTTTTCCTTAGGACAAGAAATATTAAGGTTGCATAAGTAAATACAAATGAGAATGACCATGGTGACCTTATTTTGAATGGTAACAATATTAGAAACCCATTCAAAATAATCCATTTGTTTAATAAATTTAACATCTAGTAGTTTAATGATTACATTATGTCATATATTACTGACTTTATGTGGGAATTTTCATTGATTTTGATGTTATGGATTAGCATCAAGATAGGTGATTATGTTATGAACCATAATACTAGGGTCAATGACAAGCATGTTTTTTTAGAACCAAGTGAATGCCTCTTATTTTTTTATCAAAGAATGAGCTAAATTTATCATGCTTAGATGGTGAGAGTTCTTGATAAACCATGATTGGTCTAGGAGAAGATGGGGTACCATATTCGATAAAATTTGTTTCTTTTATAAGCATGGCAATGCCATCTTGAAAATGGTAAGGTGCATTAGGCAAGGTTGAAATTGGATTTGTTTCAGGATCAATGCTAGCAACAAATTTGTTCAACCAAGGATTTTTATTCTTGAAATTTCTAATTTTATAATATTGTCAAAGAAGTTGAGGTTTCTAATCATGAATTAACTCAAGAATATCTTTATCACTAGGCAAGATAAGAAGAGGACCATAATATTAGACGTCTACTTTAAGGCCTAGAATTTGATTTCCATGGCTATCATAGTCAGAATGAATCTGATGGACATTGGTTGTCTTGGCATCTAGTGTAATTTTTGAAGTATATAAAGAATATGTATTCAAAGAGATGGGAGTGTTGATAGATTCAATGAAGGGAGAAAAATCTGAAGAAATGTTAAGATCCATAAGAGGTAGAGAAAATTTAGGAGCATCAATAGGTTTGGAAGGTGTAATTTACTCTACCACCTAAGGAGTATTGATAAGTGGAGAATTGGTAGGAGGTATATGACCCTCAAGATCTAAGTCATCATGTGTAGATATGGTATGTACATCTTAGTTAAAGGCATGAATTTGAACTAAAATATTTTGATAGTGATAGACATCCATGTCTTTATAGTGAGCTTAGGCCATGATATAGTTATCATCATATGTTGGAGAAATCGTACATGCTTGGGAATCAGGTGGAGTTTCAGAAGGTGAAATCCCAATGTTGATAAATGTACAAGGGGACATGGTGAGAGGATATTTGAATAATTCATCCACTCAAAAATCATTTCAAGTGAGGTATCTTTATGTAAAGATGGATCTTGATCATTTCAAGGAGGGGGGAAATCATTAATATCATTCATGATAGGAACAATATGATCTTAGGGTAAGAGAGAAGGAGTAAGCCAATCCATAATATATGGAGGTAGCTTCTTATTATTTCAAGTGCGATGAAACTCATTAGGATCATCATAATTGGAATCTATAAGACTAAATTGAAGATCAAGATTCATGTTGATGAACTCAATTAAAGGAACACTAGTGATTTTAGAAATTATAAGAATTCAATATTGAGCTTTAGGATTAGAAAGCTATATGCTCCATAGGTTGGGATCAGCTTCATGCTTGTAACATTTTCCATTATGTAAGAATTTAATACACTAACCACCATAAGAGGTGATGGACCTCATATAATGAGTCCATGGATGACCAAGAATAATGTTATAAGATAAAGGAAGATCAAGGATCATAAGCTTAGTTCTAACAATCTTAGGTCCAATGGTCAATAGAAGCCAAATTTAGCCAAGTGGTTTTTCATTAGTCTTGTCGAAGCCATGATAAGTAAGATGAGTTTGTTTAATATAAGATTTGTTATAACCAATCTAATGAATGAGCCATAAATATGTGACATTACTATTAGAACATTCATCAACTAGAAATTTTTGGATAAGGGTGGTATTAATGTCTACTTTGATAAAGAGAGGTGGATTATCAGTGTGAAAAAGAATTTTGTCACTGATCATGTCCTATTAAAGAAATTCAATGGAAGGCTTGGAAGAAGGACATATAGTCTCAATGGTATTTACATTAGTTGGTTGAGAATATATAGAAGGTGGTTGTTCATCTATGGAAGATGGATCTTTAATTTCTTGAAGTTATTGCATAAGAAATTTATGATGATAGGGTGAAGTATGAACTAATTCCATAAGAGGAATTTTACAAGGCATAGAGTTGAGTTTTTCAAGAAAATTCTAATGTGATTGAGAAGAAACAACATGAGATTTAGAAGTAAAATTAGATTTAGGAGGTATAGATGTGTTTGGAGGATCATAAGGAGGGATTTGTTCCTTAGGTACTTCTGAATCACCATGAGTGGTAGTGGTATATTTAAGCAGTTAATTTTCTAAAGATGATTTCTTAGGCTTGGTACCAAGATCTTTATGAGCTATTTATGATGATAATTAACCATACCCATATTGACATATTGAGATTTGTTATAATATAGGTCATAATTAGAATTGATGGCATAAACATCCTTGACATTTGTTTGATTATTGTTTGAAGAATATTTTTGATTTTTAGAAGTAGAAGCTTTAAATGTTTGTCATTTTTAAGATACAACAACATACTCTTGATGATGAAGTTTTATCATAGCCTCATGGTTGAATGAGTCACCAAGCATATAATAAACAACACACTTAGTGAGCCCTCTATAAGACTCATGGTAATTCCGAATGTCACCATAGAACCAAAAAAATAGATTGGGATCATACCACTTAGGAGGAGCATTGGGATAAATGTAAGGTTTCAAGGGTGGTAATTTTTTTTCATTTACTGAATTGCAAGAGGTGTGTGAGATGGTAAAGGAACATCAGATTTGGCAAATCCAAGTTTGGTATGGGGAGTATTACTAGTGATATAATTAGATGCTTAAAAATATCCTTTAATAAGTCTATGATTGGGTTCGAATTGCTTCATAAGAAAGTCTTGAATTTTATCTTGGTCAAAAGCTTTATTAAGAGTTTAAGGAACAAAGGTTAGAACCTTGCATTGAAGAGTGGGAGTCAAAGTGGTAATAAAGAGTTTGAAGAAATTATCAATCATATTATGATTGAATTTATGAGCTAAATATTTCCATATTTTAATAATTTCATGAGCTGATTCATTAGGAGATTATTTAGCATCTATGAAGTGACTAAGACAATTTTTAGGAAGATCATTATGTTAAAACTCTTTAACCAAAGGATTGACCAATTCTTCAAGTTTCCATATAGAATGTTGAAGAAGTTGATTATACCATTCTAATACATCACCAGTGAAATTTTTGACTAATAGTTTAGTTATGGAAAATATATTAGTTTGAATTCACTCTTTGTAAAGGTTACCAAATGCTTTGAGGAATGAAGTACGGTCTTTAGTCCCATCATATTTGATAGTTGGAGTTATGTTACCAATATCAATGGATACAATGAATTGAGATAAAGGCTCATTTTAAATAGTTTGAAGCATCTTGTTATTAATTATGGGTTGAGGAATAACATTACTTGAGGCATCCCTAAGAGGTGGAGGAATATAACTAGGATTAGCTTGAGAATGAATAGTTGGATGTTGATTAGTCACATGGATTAAATGTTGTTGAAGTTACATAATTTAGTTGGTATTAGAGTTTTGCATGATGTTTATTTGTTGAATAAATTGAGCTAAGAGTTGGGTTGTATCAAGAGGTGAGTTAGTGTTGATTGGATCACTCCTCAAATTAGTGTTAGGGGAGGATTATTAGAAGGGTTGTTAGTGGGATTGTTAAATAGATTAGTATTAATCACTCCCACATTGGTTTGGAAATTTTGAGAAGTGTATTGATAAGTATGGAAATGATTGTATCCATCAAATTTATCTTGAGGTGTTATTTACACCATGTTATAGTTCAAAGATGAAGGAGGAGAAGAGGTGCCCCAAGAGGGATGGTTCTTTTGGGAGGAAAAGAGAGGAAGGAATGAACATCCCATATAGTATCTAGATGGATTGAGGTTATCTAAAAATATTATGATAGGATACCTAATTCTAACTAAAGAGAGATCAATAAGATAAAAATTGAAAAAATGGGAAACTAGATTAAAAAATAGGAAAAGCAAAAAATAGTACTAGGTCAACTAGATCGACCTATTGTAGGAAATAGGCCCTGCACATTGTACTAGGTTGACCAAGTCAATTTAGTGTGGTGTATAGAAGCTAAAAAAAGTACAAGGTTGACCAAGTCAACATAGTACATTAAACATGGAAGAGGAAAAGATTGATAACAAGCTTGGAAATGAAACAAGACAATTTGTAGCTAATTTAAGAAAGTAAGTGCAGAAAGGAAACACATAATCAAATGAATTGATGTTGGCCAATCCAATTGATGCACATAAAGAAAAATATTGCGCTAACACTAACCAATGAAATATTTTACACACACAAATGATTAAAGAGAAAAAAACAACTTGAAAGTAAAGATAGCTACTTGGTCAACCTAGAATGTTAATTAGATTATTCAAAATGATTTTAAATGTAAAGAGAGATTGGTTATAAGCAAGGTACCAAATAACAATCTATGGATAGTTATAGGTAAGTTTAGGATGAAAAGGACTATAGTGGAAATGATATAGGATTGGTATTAGGTCCTACCCCCTTATTTAATAGAATATAACAATAAGGATAATGGGTGCTCAACCAAAATATACCATTAACCATGATTTATACCTGATCAAAACATCAAGTTAGCTTCCCCCTTGGTGATGAAATCCAAGTAGGTAGACCTAAGTAGTCAAATTTTTAAATGTTTATTGATGTTAATATGATTTGGATATGTGTGAAAAAGAATGAAAATAGTGTAAATAAGTGATTAATTAAAAATTACATAATTAGAATATGTGAACTATTATAAGCATGAAAACAACTTAAAATAATATGTGATTAACATATATGGTTCATTACAACTTTGAAGGAAGGAATAGTTGAGAAATTTTATGGATAATCATATAAAATAGGTTAGATAGGTCAAACCTATACTATGGAAGAAAATTTTGAAAGTAAACTAGGTTAGTTAGATCAACCTAGTTATTTTAGAAAACACAGAACATAGAACTAGGTCCATAGGGTCGACCTAGTTGACTGTGCAGAGATAGTTTTGAAGGCTAAAAACTTGAAAGGAAAGTATAGAAAAAGGAAATATATAGAGAAATATTAAAAAACTTGAATTTTTTAGAGATGAAAAGGAGAATATCATTGATCTAAGACCTTAGACAAAACTAGCAAAAACCTATAAACTAGGTTGAGATAGTCGATTAAGCTAGAAAAGTGTAGAAAATTACACTAGGTTGACTTGGTCAACATAGTAGGCTAAACAAAAAGTTTAAAAACTTAAAAACTTATACTAGATTGATGTGGTCGATCTAATTGGCTGAATTTTTTTTTTACAAGTTCTAAAAACCTATACTGGGTTGAGTTAGTTGAGCTAGTTATCTATTTTTGCAAACCTGCACATAGAGATAAATAAAATGGGTTGATAGGGTCGATCCAACATAGTAAAGATATGATAAAATTAAGTGAAATAAATATTTCAAGGGTTTTATTCATGTCAGGTTCACTAGAGTGTATGCATTCATAAATGCATCATGTCCATAAATCAATCCTAGATCAGATGGGATAGAGCACACCTACATTTCTGATTGGGGGGATACAATTATTAAGTAGAAGCATGACCAATGTGAGGATATATTAGACCTTATTAGGGTATCAATTATCACAACACAACATGTGAGGTAGGGTTCTAAATCCTACATTCTAACATAATCACACACCAACCCTAAAAGAGTCCTATGATTTAATATTTCACCAATATAATAACAAGAAAAGTAAATCTAATCTAGTGCACACCAAAGCTTGTGGCACAAAGTTAGGGTTAGTAAATAAAATCAATCAAAACATGTATAGGGAACTTCAAATAAATAAATTATGAGTAATACCCTAATACATATAATATAAAGAGTATGATTTAAGCCAACACTTATGCTACTTCTATCTACTAAAAGAGAGGATAACAAAGTTAGAATATACTTACCTGAATGTGAACCCATTGAGACTCAATCTCTCCCTTGGCCAAAGGGGATTTGTAAGATTTTTTTTGTGGTTTTTAAGGATCACTTTATTAGGATAAAGCATCCAAGACCTATTAACATGACTAGATTCTCTAACATAAGAAACCTAAACTAACTCTTCTCAAGTAGAATGGTGTAAGAGCAGATTATGAAGAAGCACATGTGAATAATATCTCTTAATTGCCTATCTTAATAATTATCAAAATGACCTTGTATTTATGGGAAAAACATACCCTAAAATTATTTGGATATGTTAGTTATGCTAGGTTGACCTGGTTGACTTAGCATGTTTTTGGGCTAACTTACTAGGTCTATGTTAGGTCAACCAAGAGGCTAATAAACTAAAAGAGAGAAAAGGGTCCCTAAGTTGTACTATGTTGACCAAGTCAACCTAGTATGTTGAATATGTCAAAAGGGTGCCAAGTAAGAAAATGAAGGATGAAAAGAGGAAAAAGACTAGAAGACTATGCAAAGAAGGAGAAATAACTTATGGAAAGGTTTTAAGAACTAGTTGGATTGGTAATAATGTGGAAAAAAGGGAAAAAAATCATGTGAAGCATGAAAGGTATACCCATCCCTTTTTTAGTTCACCCCTTAGGGTGTGTACTCAGAGATATTGAGTCTTAATAGGGTCTTGGAAGATGTAAAGTGTTAGAATTTGATAAAATTTGAAAATATTATGTGTATACAATATATACTATGGTAAATAGACCAAGAAATATTCAAAATCAATAGAATATGGTTAATTCGAGGTAATCAATTCTTAGGAATAGATCACTTACCTACTGAACTCTAGAAGTGAACCAAAACCAAGTTGAGGATCATAGGGTGTATATCCCTACTAAATCCACACAACAACATGGGTATATACCAATCTAATAGAAACAACTGGGGCACATTCCACCCCAAAAAAATTATGTTCCACCCACAAATGCACTAAACATGTAAGGGTGGAACTCTATGAAAGAAATTGTGACATGATTATAGATAAATAACATAGTTAAGAAGTACATGTTCAATGAGATATACCCATATTTGTTTGAGTTATATATTCTCTAAGTCACCTTTTCATCTCATTTTGAGGTGCCTAAATTTGATAAATACAAGGGAAAAGGTAACCAATGTGAACACATTAAAGCATTTTCATACTATTCTAAGAGGTTGTTTATAGTAGCATTTATTTGCTTCATTTATTTCTACAAAATTTAGTGGGACAAGATCTAAATTGGCTACTTAAGTTACCCATTGGATCGATTGTGGATTGGTATGACTTATTTAAAAGGTTCCTCAACCATTTATTATATAACATTGAACATGAATTAACTATTTTTGACTTGTACAAATCCAATCAATGTGATGGAGAGAGATTCACCACATATCTACAAAGATGGAGATCATTAGTAGGTCACTTTCAACATAATTTGATAGACAAATAGTTGGTAGATATATTTGTACTAAACTTACATCCCAAGGTTATACACAATCTATGACTTGCTTTCACTAACTCATTTGAGTAAATTATCGATAATGATGTACAAATTAAGAAGGTGCTTATTGAAAAAGGCCTTGTTAAGATTTTTATGTAGGGTCAAACTTCAAATCCAACCAAATCTTCTAGTCTAATAGTTGCACAAGATAAAAATAAGGGTTTCAACAAGAAGGTAGTAGGGAATAGAATAACTAAATAAAGACATGTAAAAATGGTGTAGGACCTACCAGCCCTAGATTTTCAAATAGCTACCCCTAATTCACCACCTAATTTACAAAGATGATCTACACATATGACATTCCATAATTAATATAGAGCCTTTAGAAAATTGGGAGAAATTATTGAGATAATTTTTCAAAAGCTCATGGTAGCTAACCTATTTGTATGGCTAGTACGAAGGCCATTTCCTCAATATCAACCAAAACTAGATTAGTACAAGGAGAAAGAATGGTGAAATTTCAATTGTGTTATTTGACACGGTGCATATCAGTGCACCCAATTATGGCACCTAATTGAAGATTTGATCGTAAGTGGTGAAGTTGAGATTAAATTGACACTATAAGTCACTAATAAATATATAGTAATATACCAAGATCCATTCCTTCAACATAATTGACCACCACCAAGGAACAATCAATATAACTAAGGATAGAACTAGAGGTAGAATTAGAACTAGAATTAGGGTCAAAATCTTAATAAGCATGATTGTAATCAAGATCATAATACCCATGCTAATAACTTGGGTTATAATAACATGACTTATGACTATAACAACACCATGGGATGAATTTATACAACCCACACTACCACTATTACTATCAAATCATGTGAAACATCTCATATTCCTCATAGTATAGTACCTAATATTATAGGGTCGACACCCTCTCCCTTAGGTAATATTATGTTGAATTTGTGCAATTATATTATAACTCCCTTTACACAAGTTACTATTTCAATAAAACACCCCTCTTCTAATTATAATGGTTCCTCATCAACTAACAAATATAGTAATTCAACTAGATGCCCATGAGTCACCCTTGAAGGCCCTTGACCTTTGTATTCTGATTATATTGGCTCCTTGCCACTTCTAGGTTATGCAGTCACAACTAGATGCTCATGAGTTACTCTATAGGTCCCTTTGCCCTTTTCTTCAATATAACCTAATGTGAACATTATGATTTTGGATCTGAAGCCTAACACTTTACTAGCCAAGGCTAAGCCATCTCATCCCAATGTTGATAAGCCTTATAGTCTATTGAACCAATTAAGAAAAATCCCTACATAGATTTCCATTCTAGATATCTTATGTACATCAGAAGTCCATAGAATTATTTTGAATGACCTTTTACAAGAATCAACTATTCCAAAATATATAAATCTTGAGAATTTCCAAACACTAGCTGGACACTTATCTTCATTTTGATATCTTACATGTGATCAAAAAGACATGTCCACCCTATGGCCAATCCATAATAGCCCACTACATATTGAGGTAATCATTGAAAATAATAAAATCAAGTGGGTTCTTATAGATAGTGGTTTAGGTCTAAATATATTATCCCTAAAACTAATACAGATATTGGGCTACACTACAAAGGACATTTAGCCATAGATGATCATTGTAAAGTCTTATGATAATATTGAAGGGGAGTTTACTAGTACTATATGGTTACCAATCATTATTAGGTCTATTTCTTACCACACATTGATTCATATTGTGGACATTGAAATATCATATAATGTACTTTTTGGTCATCCTTTGATCCATGAATTACAAGACATTCCATCCACATTATATCAATGCCTTATGTTTCCCCATGATGGGATCAAGGTTACTATTCCCATCAATTAGTAGCCTTATCAATATTGCAAACATATAGATGATGAGTTCCATAATTATAACTATTTTCCAAGTTATAAATTCATTGAAAAGAAGAATAAGGAAATAGTTTCACATCCATCTCCATCCAAATGTATCAACTCTAGTGACTTGGCTTCCATTTCAGCTCATCTATTTCTTGTAACTCTTGTAAAATAGGTTTTGATTGAAAATGTGGGCATTTACACATACCATATTAAGTATTCCTACCATTTTATAATGTTGCCCAAATATCCAAAAACATTTAGTAAGACTAAACCTTGAAAGAGTCTTAATAGACCTAACATGATTTAGCAACAAAAGAAGAAACATTGAAAACCACCTATGGTTTTTGTACCTACTATTATGCCAAAGAAAGAATGAGAGGATTTTACTAAGGGAGACTAGCTATATTCTAAAGGCCTTGTTGATTGATTTTAGAATCCAAAACATCCTATCGCTAATCAAATTATGGATCATCTTGATTATTCAGGAAAAGGACTTGGCCCATAAGCACAAGGAATCCTAGAACCCTTATCAGCTATGATACCTAATCTAAATCATGGTCTTGGATTCATACCACTTAGGGGTGACCCCATGAATTTTGATAGTGATTATTATAATTTTACTAGAGATGAGACTCCTGGAAATGATGTAGCATCCCATTATAGCCTTTTTAATGAGCTTGCTAATTTGGATTTATTTGACCAAGATGCCATTATGACCATAACACCTATTTATCCTATTAGATATTACCATCCTAAATCAAGATCCCATTCCACTATTGGATCTTCTAGTCTTGGACTAGAACCTCATTATTTCCTATGCCATTGACATATCAAACTCATTTATTGGGACCAAAAAATTCAATCATACTCCTTAATAAGTATCAAAACAAAGAATCAATCACAGAACACATGGGCCTAAGAGATGGATTGCCCATTGGTGATCATAAACAAGGATTTGATTTTTCATTTGATCTTTATACCTACTTTAGAGATTAGGCAAACTTTATTGTTCATAATAAAGATAAAAGTTTGAGATCTTTAGGTGAAAACCTCTTCAAGGCACTTGTTGATCAGGGAAAAAGTAAAGAAAAAGATTAAACCTTGATTGAAAACTTATTTTAGGCTCACTCAGGTAGGAAAGTTTGTTCATCCCCTCAAGACATGGAAGGTAAATCAAGACCTAGATCTATATCCAGTAAAAGTATCTCTTTAGAACAATAGTAAGTGTTTGAGAATCTCACTCTTGAGTTTATAGATATTTGTACTACTTGGTCATTACTTGAGATGGTAGATTCTAATTTATCACATTATCCAGAGATTTGGGAGGAAAATCAAGAAGATGTAGTAGAATAAGATGATCATGATCACACCTTTCCTATTATTCTTGAAGATAGATCCACCCTTCTTTTAGAGAATATTATTGAAGTAAACTTGGGAACATACGATGATCCCCAAATTGTTTATCTTGGAGGTTCCCTTATTGAAGTAAAATGTGAACATATTATATCCATTTTGATAGATTTTAGAGATATTTTTACATGGGAATATTTAGACATGTTAGGCTTAGACCCATACTTGGTAGTCCATTTACTTGTTATTCATCTTGATTCCAAACTAATTAAACAAAAGTTGAGAAAGATGCATCCACATGTCACTCTCTTGGTAAAATCAAAAATAGATAAATTATTGGGAGTAGGATTCATCAAACCAATGGACTATTTTGAATGGATATATAACATAGTTCTAAATAGAAAGAAGTCATAGGGCATACATATTTTTACAAATTTTAGAGATATCAACAAAGCATGCCCTAAAGATGATTTTACTTTACACAACATAAACATGATCATCAATTCTAGTATTGGGTATGAGATTTTGTCCCTCATGGATGGATTTTTTGGATACAATTAAATCAAAATAGCCCAATAAGATCAACACAAGACTATGTTCACCACTCCATGGAGAATATTTTGTTACCAAGTCATTCCATTTGGCCTTAAGAACATTGGAGCCACATATAAAAATTTCATGACTATCATCTTCCATGACATGATGCATACTATTTTTGAAAACTATGTTGATGACATACTATCAAAATCAAAAACACATGTTGGATATCCTGATGTTCTATGAAGAATCTTTGAGAGGCTTTATGATTATAAAGTCTACCTAAATCCTATGAAGTATGTATTTAGATTCACTTTAGGTAAGTTGATAGGGATAATTATATCACAAAAAGGGATAAAATTTGACCCTACTAAGGTTAATTCCACTGTTGAAATGCGTCCATCTTCAAATTTTAAATAGCTCCAAAGCTTATAAGGAAAGATCCAATCAATCCATAGGTTGATTTCTAAATTGGCAGATAAGTTCCACCCATTTACCTATATCTTGAAGAAATGGGTTATATTTCAATGGGGTGAAAATTATCAGTTAGAATTTGTGAAGCTCAAAACATACTTAGCTAACTCATCAGTTTTGACACCACTAAAACTTGGAAAACCACTACTTCTTTGCATATCAGCAACTGAGCATGCACTGGGGGCACTTTTAGCCCAACATGATGATCAAGGTAAAGAACATGTAGTATATCATTTAATTCACACATTGGTGTATTATGAACACAATTATAAGCCTATTGAGAAGGCATATTTAACTATGGTGTTCAATTCCCAAAAATTATGACATTATATGTTAAATAATAAAACTATTATCATCACCAAGGTGGACCTTCTCAAGTTTTTATTATCTAAATTATCTCTCATAGGGCATATGACTAAATGGGTTATACTCTTAAGTGAATTTTATGTTCAGTATCATAATTATAAAGCTATCAAGGGGTAGGTTATTATTGATCAACTTGTAAAGGCCCCTATTATAGACACTTAACCACTCAAATTTGAATTTTTTGATGATTCTATCATGTTAGTGAAATAAGTGCAGCCTAACCTTGAATATTATAAGTTATATTTTGATGGTTATTTCACTTATCCTATATCTATAGCTAGCATATTATTAATTACATCATAAGGGTATTTGATTCCTAAAGTGTTTAATATTAATTTTCATTGTACCAATAATATGGTTGAATTTAAGTCACTAATTGGAGGACTATGTCTTGTCATTCAACACCTAATGTTCTATGGTTATTCCTAGTTGATCATAAACTAAACCATTGATTAGTACCAAAATAGGATGACAAGATTTTTCCTTACAAGGAAATTATTTATAATCTCAAAATTCATTTTAAATCTCTACAGCTTGAACAAGTACCAAGGGCCAATAATAGATCTATCGATGCAATGGAAATGATTGGGCCAAAGATATAGATTGATGGTAGAACTAAAAAGTATAAGTTTTTATTGAGAATCTTTTACAACCTGCACATGTTATGCTAGATTTAGAAAGGGTATGTGCCATTTCTGGTCCCAATCCCCCACCTAAACTACCTTGGTATCAAGCCTTTTATAAGTACTTCTATGATCATGTTTTTCCACCTGACCTATCCAATAACCAACACAAACTATTCCATCACCACCTAGCCTATTATACCTTACTGGGAAACATGCTTTATCAAAAAGGCTATGATGGAATGCTACTTCATTATTTATCTTCAAGAGAATCCAAGTTAGCACTAAGGGAGGTTCATGAAGGAATGTGTGGGGCCCACACCAATGGTGTAGTCTTAGATAAAAATCTCCTTAGAATAGGCTATTATTGGAAAAAAATGGAGATAGATGCTTATAATTATGTGAGGGGAGGTGTGTTCCTTATCAACAACATGGAAATTTGATACATGCACCTTTTTTACCATTACAACTGATCACAACACCATGACCATTCTCTACTTGGTACCTTGATCTTATTAGGAAAATTAACCCAACATCCTCAGATGGCCATAAACACATTTTAATAACTACTGAGTATTTTACCAAGTAGATCAAGGCCATTCCTCTCACTTATATTATCGAGAAGCAAATTTCTAAATTCATTCATTACCATATCATATGTTGATATGGTATCCCATCATACATTATATCTAATAATATCAGATCCTTTGTAAATAGAGATGTTAAAGAAATTTGTACAAAATTCAAAATCAAGCACAAGAAATCCACACCATACAACCCACAAGGAAATGGACAAGTTGAGGAGTCAAACAAGACCATTATAGCCATTTTTGAGAAGATTGTCAATGATACTATCCATAATAAGTAGTTGTGAATAATTCCTATCATTTGGGCCTATCAAACTAGTCAACGAACCCCTACAGGAGCCACTCCATACTCCATTGTTTATGGCATAGAAGCTATTATCCTGATTGAGATTGAACTGCATTCATTATGAGTATCTTTGGATCACATTTAAGATGACAAAAAGTATAGATCCTCAAGTTTACAATAACTATAACTTATTGATGGTAAGCATTTGACTACCCTAGAAAACTTAAAAGCCTATAAAAATAGATTGTGAAGAAGCTATAATAAACATATTTTCCCTTAGGAGTTTGAGATTGGTGAATTGGTCTTGAAGGAGAACCAAAAGAACACAAGCATTGAATGTAAGAATAAAGGTAAGTTACAACCTAATTGGTTGGGACCGTATATTATCATGGTGAACTATGGATTGGGGGTATATCGACTAGCTAAATCAAATGGTGAAGAACTTCCAGAACCCATGAATATTATACACCTAAATAGGTTCTATGCTTGACAACTTTGAACCATTATCTACAATACCCCTTATTTAGGGGAAACTTATGCTGAAGTATTTTATCCTAGACCATCCTCTCATATACTATATTATTTTAACACATCATATTACTTTCACAACTCTAGGTAGTGAAGGCTTTTAGACCATTAGCATTTTGAACATGTTTTACCCAATCTTGGAATGTTATCTTTAAGAACTATATTCATTATATACCATCCTTTGGACCCCATTCATTCTGGACCATTCTATTTGGGAACCAAATTCTTTGTTATGCCTTGGGTTTATTATAACTTTAACATTTTTATCCCTTGACCAATTATGATCTTGATTATGAATCATCTATATTATAATCACATTCTATGTCATTTCTATGAAGCAATTTAGCATGGACAATATTTGTATCTTCTTCTATAGACAAGAGAATAGGAATTCATCTTTAGCTCAATATATTTTCCTACTAGATGGTTCTATAGAGATATTTTATGTTACAAACTATTTTACTACTCTTTTCTACTTGTTAGGCATTATTGCCTTATTAAGATCTTTGTTCTTTCCAATTTGTCAGTATGATCCATTGTAGTTGGATTAGATATTTATTAGAACTCCTACTACTAGACGAGCATCTCCTTAAATATTTAGTTCCCCTTTGCACATATTTTATCCCAAAAACACCAAAAAAATTAGAAAATGATCCACAAAAGAATAAAAACATTATCTCACTTTTGTATATTATGATCCTCACACTCTTGTCATTTTGCAAGTAAATGTCATGCCTTTTCTATTTTTCAAGCATCTTATCCCATGCACTTACCATTTTTAAAGACCATTCTCATTTATATGCTCTCAAAATTTTATGATCCCATATTTCCCTTTTATTATACAATATTAATCATTTTTTTGGGTAATCACTTTTCTTATATCCCACTTCTTGAGAGAATTACATTTGGCCTAAATTTTATGTCGGACCGTGCATCCATGCAACTATATAGGTATCATCCATTTGTCTTGTACATTTAGAGTCAGCTCAACCAACCCCTTCCTTTTCTTCTCTTCACCCATTTCTTATGCATTGTTCTTCTTCAATTAGAGAACAACTTTGTGTCCTTGTTCTTTTTTATGTTGTTGTAAAAAGTAATGCCTCTACTATACATGCCTAAACAATTATGTTTAAAATGCATGAACTGGGTTTTGTTTGTGCATGTTTATTTAAGTTTTATTTGTGTTTTGTTTTTTTTATTGGTGTTTTGTTGTGATTTCTTGCCTCTTCATTTATTTATTCTTCTTTTCTCCTTTTGTCACTTTTTGTCTCACTTTGGTATTATGCTTCACTATTTGTTTTTTTTACCTTCTCTTTTATTTTCAAGAACACCTTGATGGTCCACATAGATCGTGATTATTAATATCTTGATCTCATGTTATTAATTTATTATTGTTTTTTTTTTAAACATTATTGTTCCTAATTGAATCTTGATTGTTCATATCTTGATTTTAATTTGGGTTCATTTATGTTTTCTTTTTCTTTTTCTTTTTCTTTGATTTTTTGTATTAATGTCAATAGCTACAACTTTGTTTTTGGTCATTTTTTACCATTATCCTTAGTTATAGATATTCAAATTTGAATCGGCTCCATCCATTTTAAATTTTATGTCCTCATAAGTTTTTTCATATTTATGATGCCTAATTCATTTTGATATAGCAAGAAATTTAGTCTTAAATTCAAGTGTTAACGTCAACATGGCTATGATGAATAGATCTTAAGATCACTATGAATAAAATATGATTAATAAGTTTACCACTTGACTCAATGCTTATACATGTATCTCTTCATATATATCATGAATCTAATCAAATATTTTGTCCATTTTCATCATCCCTCATTCTATTCTCTCCCAATTTTGGGTGAACTACATTGGCTTGTGGTCCATTTGGACTATGTAGGTAGCACTGGGATACATGATGTATCATAGGATAGCTTGGCCATATTCAATTTTATTTTTATATCTTTCATCAATTTGTGCATCCTCATATGCCTAGTTTTTTTTCAAAGTCATTCCACCATCGTATATATATTTGTAGTCACTCATATTTAATCTATGTTTTAGGTTATATCCTTGAGCTCATTGCTTACTAATTTTCCCATGTTAGGAGCACCGCATTTGAACCAATTCACAAATATAAATGATCCCTATGGGGGCAAGACCATTATTTGTTCTTTATCAATGATCAAAATTAATTTGACCAGGGCACAACTATCTTATCATGATCATATATGATCTATTAGAGCACCTCTTATTATCATGTCTTTATAGATAATGATTCTCCTATTATACTAATTTCAATCTCTCCACACTAGAACCCATGATGTAAATGTTTTAGTGTGTAACTTATCCTTAGATTGATCAATGTCATAAGCATGTAACTTGTACTCTCAAATTGGTTGCGTTCAAAGTGTGTCACTTAAATGTTTGGATTGAATACTTCCCATTCTCCCATTTTTAGGGCCTATTATATCTCTAATTGTATTTTGATAATTGATTTTTACCATGCATGCAATCAATATTTCATTTTTATGTGATATATTCCATGAGTTAATCTCTCACTTTTTCTCTCTTTTTGATAGTCCATCCTTCTCTTTCATCCAAGCATGTCCTCTCGAGGGGGCATCATGGGTCATTCCCAAATTTCTTATTGAAAAATATTTTATTTGAAAATATGTTGGTTCTCATAAATGTCTCACTAAACTTTCTCAAAAAATGGGAAAATGTATACAACCAATTCAGAGCACCATTTGTGTTGAAATTGTCAATCTTACTCAAATTACACTTAAAAGCACAATTTGGGCAAAAATAAATTAAATATGTTAAATGGTTTGAGATTGTCCTATATAGGTGATAATTTAGTCCAATGTATTCCCAAATGGGGTAATTCATTTTATGTGATTCTTAACTTTGATCAATTCATTTTGAGTCAAAATGGCAATTTTGCCTTTTTATGCTTTGGATCATTCTTTTCTTCTAATTAATTAGTACACATCATGTACCTTTATGATTTTACATAAAAAACATCCTAAACGGGATAATGGTCCATATACATCTAAAATTACCTTATAATTCCTCTTAAGTCAAATTATGACCCACTAATATGACTTTTTAACCATTTTGATTAATTATGCACCAATTTCCAAAAAAATGCACTAAAATTGCATTAATCTTGTTTAAACTAATTAATTCAAATCAAGAGTTTAAGTGGATTTTCTATGGATGTTATTGATTATTTCATTATTTGAAAATAATTATTAATATCTACATCACTTAGTGACATGATATATGGGGTAGCATCCTCAAGCCATAAATGCAATAAATATTAGGTTAATGGGCTCCCATGCCTAATTAATGCCTCTTATTTCAAAATCATTATGAGTATATTAATATATTTAATTGTGAATATTTTATTAATTCATGGCCACACATCTCAATATCAAGATGGATGGTCATGGTTGATCCTATCACATTTGGAAAATCTATAAATAAAAGGCCTCTCACCCTCATTTTTAAGCTTAAATTGTGTAAACTTATAATGCAAGATTCTCTCCACAAGTCATTTTTGTTATTATTGTATGATTTATTTGAAATAGGATAGCTTAAATTGATAATAATATTATTGATTTCATATCATGAGCCTAGGTTATAAATAGTGATCTTGAGATGATGGAGGAGCTTGGCATCCATTGTTGACAAAGATAAAAACACTAAATCAAGGGGAAACATGTTTGGATCCACTTTTGGATTGTAGAGTCACTTGGGAATGTAATATGTATTTAATTTCTTTAAATTATTCTTAATTATCATTTTCAACCCTCATTGGAATATGTTGTCCTAGCTTGTTAGTTCTTTATGCATTCTTTGTGTTTACATGACTAATGTTTGACTAACAATATTTGTAATCTAACACTACACCAATTTTGAGAAAATTCAATTATATTGCAATCAAAACCTCTTGAATAATATTTTAAACTCTTAAAAAATAAATTAACCTTAGAGAGGGTCCCATAAATGGTACTTTGTTGTATTAAATTATATGGATCATGGTAGAAATAGAGTTTTTTGATGAAAAAGTATTGAAAGAGAGGTACAAGGTAATTTAATGGATTATAATCTATGGAGAGTGAATTTTTGAACTTTTTATTCCTCATAAAGCATTATGTGGTCAAAACAAGGCCTTTAGATGCCTCTGTGAGCTTCTTTAATAGAGCCAGTCTACATGAAATAAAGGAAAAGTTGACCTAGTTAACTAGTTGAACTAAGTTACATATGTTCCTTCCTCAAGAGGACCTATTTCATGATATGGAAGGTTTATTGAGGTCTAATATCACTATATTTTCATGTATTAAAAGTTTTATATAGGTTATAAATATCCATCAAGTTCAAGAAGTAGGATACTAGGCCTATTTAGCCTAGTAGGCCTATTTAACCAATCAAGCAAAGATGAAATTGACATTGGAGGGATATAAAATGAGTTAATTTTAAGTTTTAAAACTTTATAAATGGAATTTAAATGGGGTTTCCATGAATTTTAAGCTTTCAAGTGCTAATTCATGCAAAGGAGGGCTTAAGAAGGAGTTATCTTAACTTAAGTTCCAATGATTCTAGTTGATTGATACTTAACTAATAATCATGCATATTCCATGGTTTTCATGCAATATAAGACATTTAATTATCTTATTATCATGTTAGTATAGTTAAATAACCAAATAATGTCATAGCAAGTTGGATAAAGAGCTTGGAAAATTCAAATGGGCCCACCACATTGTTTCCAATGCTTAAAGGAGCTCATGCAAGGACTTTTAAAATAAAAAAGAAGTCTTAAGGACTATTATTAGAAAATTTTAATTAAAATTTAATTTATTTTAATATTATTTGAATTTATCTTCTCTCTTATATTCTAATCTCTTGGATTTCTCTATTCTGATGTTTTATTTATTCAATTTTTTAATCCTATTTTTAGGATCCCTCTCTTGGGCATGATTAAACTCTACCAAGATTGAACTTTGTAAAAAAATTGAGATATTAAAATGACTATTTCATATTCCATATATAGTTTTAGTGTGATTATATTAGTTTTATTTTCACATGTGATAGCATTTTCTCCCTTGATAGGTCCTAATCTCACCTAGTTACTAGTATGCCATCTTATGTAGGTCATATATAGTATTTGATATTGAATGACTAAGCTAAAATTATATGGATTGATTGGATAGTTCCTTTAATAAATCCTTACATAATTTAACTCATGATTTTATCACTTGATAGAACCTCTATGTGAAATAATATTGCATAAGAGTCATTTGGAGTTGTAGATTCAGTCATTTATATTATTCATCAACGTTGTGGAGCTTAAATAGAGTGAATGAACCAAAAATATAAGTGTATCATCATCATTAGAATATATTTCCATTTTAATAATCCTTCTAACCATTTTCATCCCAAAAATCATAATAGGTTTTCATAATTTGAGTATCAGTGATACATCAGTGGAGCTAGCCTCACAAATATAGAGGTCTAGTTTGAGTGTAGGTGTCCCACACCTTAGACCATTATAATGTTAGTCCAAGTGTGAAGGATATCACATAAATATACCTTCCTTAAATATGGTGTTATCTAGGTCTCTAACATTACCTTTGCATTCAAATAAAAGGAGGTTTTTTAGAATAAGTCAATATCCTAAAAGGTTATTTTACTCACCAAATTATCCTATTATGAAAACCACTATAATTTCAAATCCCACTATCAACATGTTGTCCCTAGAAACCAAGTATTTACTCCTTTAAATGATGGAATACCTCTCAATTTGACCCAATATGATGATATCCCAACCTAAACCCTCAAAATCCTACCAATTTTATAGCTGAAGATCAAACTACACTAATAAAATATATCAAATATGTGGCCAATATATGCTCATTCCACCATGTTACCCAGGATAATGTTTCCATCTATTTAAATATTTCATCCTTTAAGGGAAATACACTATAATGGTACAAAAACTTTCCCTTGAACTCTATTGCCACTTGGGATGATTTAGGAGAAATATTTTGTAGATAATTTAAAGATAAATCAAACCAGTTATCTCTTGTTGAGTAGCTCACCATTATCAAGAGAGCACCACATAAATTTATGATTGATTTTAATCTTATATTTTAGAAAACTTGGAACATAATACCTCCCATGATAAGGCCATCTCTTGAGTATGCTATCTTATACTTTTGAGAGCCTTGGATTATGATATTCTAGTTAAGATTTAGATCGTGGGTGGTAGGACACTCCTATAGGCCTATGAGGTTTCCATTATAGATGAAAAATAGTCTAATTAAAGATGTTAAACTTACACCTAGGTCTCAAATTCCAATTTTTCCATAAACACAACTCATTCCACTACCTAAAGTTCTATTAGTAGCCCCAAATCTAGCCCCTCAAAGTCAAGTTTAAGCTCTGAATAATCAATATAGTGATCTTGGTGGACTAAAAGGTATGATGTAATCTTTTTATAATGAGAAATTTCAGCTTAAGAGGCAATAATATCAAGCTAATAGGTCATATCAGACACCTAATTAGCCAACAAATCAACCATGTAGAGAGCAGATACCTCCCTACCAAGGGTTTATAGATAACATGTCTCCATGCCAAGTTAAAGGAGTCATTACACCAGCCAAACCATATGTTAAAATTGAAACCAAGGATCTTTACAAATCTAAGGATATTATACTAGTAAAAAATAATCTGATGTAAGATTCAATTTGGCATCCTTCTAACACCAATGACATGCAAA
Organism: Torreya grandis; assembly: GCA_037957365.1. Taxonomy (NCBI): domain Eukaryota; kingdom Viridiplantae; phylum Streptophyta; class Pinopsida; order Cupressales; family Taxaceae; genus Torreya; species Torreya grandis. The sequence goes on along the minus strand of JARHVA010001039.1, from coordinate 1,469,538 downwards.
ATCAAGCTTTAGTAACACAAAATATGGCAATTCCTCAAATGATAAAAGAGGAAGTCCTTATTAAAGGAGGAAAACATGATGAAGATATGATGAAATAATGGAAGTGAATCATGGACATGTTCAAATAGATGTGACCATTTTAAATTGGCAAGTTGATGATCACATGGTAGTAAATCAGATTGGTAAGCCTAGAAAATAAAAAAAATTGGTTACAACCGTCACAAGAGGCAAGATAAGGGATATAGATGATACAAAATATTCAATTAATGATTAAAATTTTCACAATATGGTTTATAAAGTAACTAATGATCATATTTCTACCCTTGTATCTTATAAAAATTAGAATATAGAAGCAATCAAGGTTCACAAAGTACCTCAAGTACAAGAGTGCCATTTTGCTCCAAAGGTGAAAATAAATATTATAGGTTCTTCCTTTATAATATTATACCATATGAATAAATAATACATAATCATGATCATGTGGGATTCATTGGAATTCCAAGGACAAAAGGATACCATTATCTATTAGCTTTCAAGCCTTAGCTTGTCTACAAAACTAGTAGAGAAGGAAAGTGTGGTTCTAGAAAATTCAGATCGATAGAAGAAGTAAAAATTAAAATAGGTATATAAATGGGTAAAGGACACAAAATATGATTAAGACCCAATTAAGACACCTCTTTTATATATTTCCTTGATTTTTGACAACACACTAGTTCATAGTTTCATGGTTGACAGTGGAGCAAGTAACACAATGATGCCAAAATAGATTATAGATAAGTTGGGTTTGGTGTATTAAAAAAACACTAAGTGTGTATTAAAACTTGATGGATGTCCAATGAATATAGTGGGTATAATAAAGAATCTGAAATTAACACTTCATGCATGCCCAAATGTGACCATTTAGTAAGATGTGGTGGTGAAGGATCTTCCTCTATACTTTGGTATGTGTTTATCACATAATTTAAATTCAAAGATAGGTGGGTATATTTTAGGTGATTATAAATACATCATGTTTAGAATAATTTATGGAACAAAATTTACAATTCATTTGGAGCCTATTGATTGTTTTCATCTAGAACCATAGTTGCCTAATACTATTAATACTAATTTTGTCATCTTGGATGAAGTAGAGAAAAATATTCAAGCTAAAACAAACTCATCTCTTGATAGAATTCCTAATTTTTTATTGATGAATGGGATAATAATATTCATGATCATGTCCCTAAAATATGATAGATGAAGAAGGAATTGGAGTTTATTGTTTATATGAGGATGGTGCACAAATTACAGATTTATACAAAGAATGTAAGCTAAATGATGGTTTATGACAACTCTATTTTGATGGTTCATAGAATAAATATGTTATAGGGGATATTATTTTTATTATTTCACCCTATAAAAAAAAGGTATTATACTACTATAAACTTTTAGTTTGGATTCTCTAACAATGTGGCATAATATGAGGCCTTAGTTCATGGTTTAAAATATGTTAGAAAGATGGGAGCTAACATCTTACAAGAATTTAGAGATAGTGAACTTGTGGTAAATAAAATAAGAGGGATGAATGTGTAAAAATCCATTTATAAAATCATACAAACATATGGTATGAGATCTCCTAGAGGACTTTGATGAATTTGACATACAAATAATATCTATAGAGAGCAATAACCATGCAGATAGGTTGGTTATAATAGGAGCCTAGTTTGACAATCTAACTGATGTAAAGAATGATAAAACTCATCCATACATAAATATTATGTTAATAACCTCCATTTTTTATAATAATGTGAATTTTAAAGTCTAATAATGATGATCAAGTTGTCTTTTCCTTACAAGAAAATGTCAAATTCTTTTCTAAAAATCATTCAAACCTTTTGCAATAATATAGTTAACAAATAGTATAATTCAAGTCTAAAAAGTTACCCAAGGGTATTTTCACACATGATAATATTTTTAGTAGATATGATGAGGTAATAAGGGATAAAACTTATTTGTCTACCAAATAATAACATTATGCAAGTGTTGACACAGTCAATGAGAAAGCTCTCAATCTTGGTAAAGTATGATCTTAAGCTAAAAAGGAATCTTTTTTTGATTTACGTAAAGAGTTTGTTGATGTGTTTCCATGGGAATATAGTTATTTAAATAATTTTTATCCTATATTGGCTTAGCACACCATTGAACTAGATTTATATACAAAATTGGTGAGGCAAAGACCAAGGCCAATTAACCTAATGTTGGAAATTTTGATGAGAACAAAGCTCCACATGTTTATTAAATCAAATATCATCCTCCCCATTAATAATTCCACTTGGGTTACTAACATTGTTCCCATGAGGAAGAAGAAAGGATAAATTAGATTGTGTGTGGACTTCCATGACTTGAACAAGGCCTCACTGAAGGAGCATTATCCCTTGCCATTAATGGATTAAATAATAAAATTTATGGTTGTTTCAGAAAGGTTTTCATTGATATATGGTTAGATTGGGTATAACCAAATACTATTAAAGGAATAATATCAATTCAAAACAACATTCACCACCAAGTGGGGCATGTTTTCATATCAAAAAATTCCATTTGGGTTGTGAATCAGTGAGCTCAAATAATCCAACTTCAATTTCAATCCTTTCAATTTCTTAATCAATTACCACAAGCATTCATGAAGCATACACATCATTCATAGCAATGAGTAAGAGAGACAATGCAAGATCAATCACATAACACATGACATATGTGGGAAACCCTCTTGAGGAAGAAAACCCACTAGAACCTATAATTGGACTACTATCCTATAATAACAATAACTAGTTTAGACCATCTAAAATTGATCAACTATAATCCCTCATTTAATAAGACTATAATCCCACAAGGTGCTACCATGCATGTCTAACTGAGTTACCACAAAATCTATACTTTTAGAAAGTTTCACCTTTCAAGGAGGCTATAACCCCCTAGATGTTTATCTACCATAAAAACACCTAATAATACATCCACCTATGAACTGATGTCTTCAAAACATGATGATGGACCTCTGATTATCGCTCTTCACCTTTACTCACACTCAATCTACAAGAACACTATTCTGATAACAAAATTATGACCTATAGGTCATACAAATAATCCTAAATATATTTTTATATTTAAATCATCTAATGGAAACTATACCTCTTTTTCACTCAATAATTCACACATATAAGCCTCTCTCAATTCTCTCACAAGTCTCTAATAAAGTCTAGAAACCAACAAATTTAGTTTCACCATTTATAGATCTATAATTATTATCAACATCTTGGGTGTACATTATGAATGAATTAACACTTAAGGAATATATCATAAAAATACACATCTGAATACAATCTTCATAGGTTGGCCATAGCATTTATGGGTTACCCTTAATCATTTTCACCTTTCAATTAGGATCTTGTAGCTCTTATAGGTCTCATGGAGACCTATTCACCCATTTAGAAATTCATCAAATTAAAAAAAATAACATAGGAACAATTAAATATTTATGGACCCATTCCATATGATAAATATGTCCCCGTTAATTTCCAACAACTAACATATTACCCTTTTGCTTAAGCATAATTTACTCAAATAACATTTTGTGCACATAGTCACCATGAATAAATACATAGTTAACTTTTAAATCTTTATTCATACTGAAAATGATTGTTAAAAAATTCATAATTCACATAGATAGTCATCATATAGTATAAAAAACACCCCAATACATAATTCATCAAGAGATATTGAAACAACATCAAAACAAGCTCGAATAATCTTCTCAAGTCACTTACAGGACATACATGAGAACATAGTCAACTTTGAACCTTAATAAATATGACTATAGACACTTTAAAATATTAAAATATATATTTAAAAATTAACTTTGGATTCCTATATAGGTTTAATTTTTACACCATGAAAAAATTCTTCATATATCAAAAGATATAGCCAAAATACATAGCACTATTTTTTTCCTTTGTAAATTCAAATATTCAAATGCAAATGGTCACAGTTAAACCTTAGACACTATGCTCACATATCATGTTCTTACACATTAATATTTATCACACACCATGAATATTATTATATATTTAATGTATAGTGCACCAATTCCCAAACATTAAACCTCAAATCAATTGACCTCATCTTGTGCAATCTAGCAATTTTGACTCAAAGTGCACCGTTGATCTTTTGTACATAGCTCGGTCTTTAAAAATTATAAAATAATCTCACTTTAACATATTGAATTTAATGCAAACCATTTATATTGACTATTATGAACACCTTATCACCTTTTATCCCTATAATAATCTCTATTTTTATCTCTACTCAATGTTAAACCTTGAACACTTGGCACCATCTTGCAGCATCTTAACATCTTGGAATAAACACACTATGTCAATCCTTTTGTAAGGAGCTCGATCTTTACCTAGTTTAAGCATTAAAAATTTTGACATATTTGACTTGATTCACATCATATATCTATATTTATGAATTCCCATACACCATTGGATCTCCAACTAGTCCTTATCTTTAAAATCATGCAAAAATGACTAAGTATGGGGACTATTTCTATCTGCATGTAAGGTTAACTTTGCACCTCCAAATCTTTTTCTTCACCCAGGTACATGCTCTAATTTTTTGAAAATATGATATAATCATATAAGATAATACAATAATGTGAAAATATACTCATGAAACCATCACACATGTGATATATAACAACATTTTAATGCCTCCTTAGATTTATCTGTCATAGATCGAACAATGTACATAAATACTTGGAAAGGTAGACTTTGCACATGCATATCTTTTGATGTGCTTCAATGCATGATCTTAAATTTAGTTAAAATCAACTAGGCAAAAAAATTAATAAACCCATATGATCAAATCTATTAAAAATTTCACACATGCAAGATATCCCATCATTAAAATTCTTGCTTTTCTCTTTCTTACCTCATGCAAATTGTACTAAGTATGGGAACACTATCAAATTGCTTGGGAGCCCAAATTTGCATTTGTAAATATTTTTATGTGATTTAATGCATGATCTAAAATTTATGATAAATAAAATAGGGACTAATTTTATAATAACCATATGACTAACTCCCATTGACTCATCCATATGTGGTAATGGTGACATTAGTAAACTACCTACTCAAATTTTTTGCTAGTAAACCCAAACTATCTAGATAAAAACTATGGAATACCAGATGAATTACACTTATGAAAACAATCTCTCCAATCATCTTTGAACATTGTTTAGGACCCCTTGAGAATTATTAAATCACCATCCTCATCCCTAAACATCTTTAACCAAGCTAAAACTGAAGATCAACCAATCATACTTCAAGCATATTAGGAAAAGCACATTTCACACTTTGTCATTATCACTTAAACTATCAAGGCTCTTAATATAATAACCTTGATACCTCCATAACATCATAATTATATCATTTAAAATTATACAATAATATCCCCTTTTGTCATTAATGTTAACAACCACCAAATAATAATATATGACTCACCTTCCTTCTCTCTTTTCAATAACTCTTACAATAGGAACTTTCTCCCCCTTTGACACAATGACAAAGTGGGAAAAATATGATCCTAAAGACCTAAGAAAAACATAAATATGAGAGTACCACCTTATAAATATGATACAAATTCCCCTTTACCTTGAGCCAACCTCTTCTTGCCTTGAAAATTTTCTCTTGATCTATGCCAACACACTCTTCAACCAAGCACTGCAACCAATGAAGAAATAACACATAAAACCACTATAATACAATGGAACTAACCAAGAATAATTTTAGAGGGACTCCCCTTAGTATTTATGAGTATATTCACCTCTTGAGCATCTTCATATCTCCATACACCATGAAGAATCACCATATAGGCTTACTATCCTCTTCTATCTCAATCTATCACAAGGACCACCAATAAAACTTCATGAAACTCACCAAATAGTAAACATGATCTCAATCAACTTTAGAAATATCCTTGAAACAAACATACCTTGATCTTTTGAATAAACTAAGAAAAAAATCACTCTTCTTCAAACTAGGCCTCTTTAGTCTCCTTGTATCCCTACTTAGAACTTATAGAGCTAACAAATTTTTGTAGATGAATATTAAAGACCTTAAAAATAATTTATATATCACTCTCATATTACACATTAATCAAACAAATTTTAATTACATGGATCATCCTCTATAACATACTTCCTTTACAAACCTACTAGCTAATTAGGCTTCCATCTAGACAAAAACATAAATAAATTGAAATCCACAAACCTTATTATCTTTTTGAATCATTATTTTACAACCCATTTATCCCATTCAACATATTAATAAGTCTTATACCTTAACTCATAAGGTAGACCACTTTTCTAGTAAAGCCCAAAATCTTAGAAACTCAAAACATACAAGGTCAACAAACCTCCTTATGGTCAACATCCAAATCTAAAAATTCTTACACACCTAGAGATAATCATCAAAAAATTCTCAACAAATATTTTATCCTTCACACTTTTTTGAGCCTTGACTTCTTATAACCCATTTTAGGCTTGCTTGTCCTTAAGCCAAAAACTGAGAAAATTGAGAGCACTCAAAACTATTCAATTTTCCCTCAACATAACTTTAGACAAAAAAAACACTTGGATCACATAAAAAATAAGTAAATATACCTTTATGAGCACAAAAATATTCTTGACATTACATCAATCTCATTAGGCCACCTGGAAACACCCATTATAACCCTGCATTATAACTCCTTCATAAACCTTTGGAGCAAGCTCATGAACTTGTTGCTCCCCCTTAACCAAATACATTATAAGATCAACACAATTATCTATTAATATTTGAATTATAATCTTGAGCACTCAAACTTTCTTCTCCAAAAGAAATATGTCTCCTAAGAAGCATAGGTAAAGACATCCTACTTTATAATGTCCTAACATAATGTGAAACTAGGAGTTGCCCATAACTACTTATATTCCTTTTCCTCCTTGGTCATTTGATACCTATAGTTCCTATTATTCTTAGGATTAAGATAAGAAACATGCTCAACCACTACAACATTCTCCTTTTCTTCTAGAATTGGATTGACAATACATGAAAATAACAAAGATTCAAGATATACCTATTCATCTAAAGAATCCACCTTGTAGTTTGGAATCTCATCATTAGGCACAAATAATTGATGTTATTTCTATGATACATTCTCATCTATATTATGATGTTCACTTGGATCCATACATACCTCAGGACTAGATTCAACTAACACCATGGTCTTCTCTTTGAGCTTGGTCTCTTCACTCACAACATGAGCAGATAATAAGATCCCTTGGTACTCTTCAACTTATAAAGCATTCTACACCATAGAAAATAGATTACTTAGATATATAGTCTCATCATGACTCATAATTACCATCTTTAGCTTCCATGAGTTGACTTTCCTTCTTCCTTTCACTCTAAGATCCTGATTAAACCTATTCTGACTTGTAAACCTTTACTTGTAGAACCTAGCAATGTGACCTTTATGTTTACAATTGTATCACATGATGTTCCTTAATGTAAACCTAGTTTATCATACCATGTTTGGATAGAATCTTTCAATATGTCCTTTGTCATGACAAACAAAACACCATTACCCTTTTTAAGAGGACTCATATTGTCTAATCTTATGTGGATAATGGTTTGCAAAGTGTCCCATATCTAGACAATTGAAGCACTTAATTTTGATCACTCATTTTGACTAATGACCCCCATAATAATCCCATGTAAATTCATTTCTAATAGGTTTCTTGCATTCTCTAGACCTATGACCAAATTAATTACATATGAAACAATAACCATTGAACCTTGCATACCTCATGGCATTTAACTATCTAATCTAATTTATTTTTATACTAGCACCTTCATTCCTTATCTAATGACTTGTCTTCAAATTATGATTGTCTTGGTTCACATTATTCTTCATCTTGTCTTGAGTTACATTATTTTTTTCTTCTTCATATCCAAGACTAGTTCTATTACTATCATGTTTTTGACTACTAAAAATGTTTTCTAGATCACATGAGCTTTTTCAAATCTTAGAAATGTCTTCACCTTACTAGATGTCTCTCTAACTCAGATTTAAAAGACTCATTTTTAGAAACATACTTGAACATTCATATTATTTAGTTTTTAGGCTTGTAGATAGGATTTCCAATTGACAACTGAGATGCTTAACCATATCTTCATGCTACTTAGTATCTTCATTCAATCTTGCTTCATTCACACTAAATTTCTCCTAATTGTCTTTAAGTTGAGACTTCATATTATTATTGATCTTATTCTTAATCTTCAATTCTTCAAGAGAATTTATCAATGTAGTCTCATAGTCCATCTCATCTTCATCATCATCTAAATCACACTAAGTAGACTCATTTTGATGTGAGAAACTTCCTTGCTCAACCATGAACAGAGTTTCATCTTCAATAGAACCATCTTCTTCATGATCATATTCTAAGTCACTATCTTCAATCTCATCTGATGAGCTACAAACTTCTTTGGTGTAGAGATTATTCTTATTCTTGAAGGATTTCTTCTTATTATACTTTCTGAATCCTTTATTTTTGTATGTTGTCTTGTCTTCACCTTGTCCTTCACCATGCTCTTCATCACCATTATTCTCATTCTTATGAGGAAACTTATGAGAAAAATATCCTATTTCTCCACAATTGAAACATTTGAAGGGTAATTTATCCTTATACTTTCCTAAGCCTATATTCAATTTCTTAGTAATCAAAGCAATTAGTTCATTCTTAGCAATGTCAAATATGTCATCCTCTTTTGGTTTCTTACCTTGTCACTTATTCTTATTTTTCATCTTTGTCTTGAATTATACTTCCTTCTTTAGTGGTATATCATCATTTATTCTCATCTCATATGCAGTAAGACTGTCATGTAATTGATCCATCTCCAACTAAGTAAGGTCATGATTCTTCTATAGAAGATAATTTTGGATCAAAATTGAGGGATAGATACCATAATACATTTGTAACTACAATAGCCTCTTCAAGGTTCTCTTTAATACATCTGATGATGTTCACAATCTCATCAACTCTCTACAAAAAAGATGCCACAAAATATTCTTCCTTCATCTTGAGACTTTCAAATTACCTTCTGTGAGTCTGTAACTTAGCAAGCTTGGCCTTTGAATCTCTTTCATAAATGATATACATTTTGTCCCATATCTCTTTAGAAAATTTAAAATGAATTACCTTGGTGTATTTAGTCTTTGAAATACCACAAGTGATAGCATTCATTACCTTGGAATTGTTTTCAAACAACTTCTTATCTATATCACTAAATAGAGGAGTAGGATTAACATAACCACCCATAACATATTTCCATACATCAAAAACTAGGTAAATAATGTATTTCCTCATCCTTGCACTATAAAAAGCATAATTGGATCCATTTAACATCAGTGTTTGCTTAGTAGATAAACCTTCTTGATGACTACCCATGTTGTACCTTAGATCACATTCAAATTGTCAACCCTTTACCAAAAGACCTGGTCTAATACCAATTTATAGAGTTACAATCACTAAGATGGGGGGGGGGGGGGGGGGGGGGGGGGGGGGGGGGGGGGGGGGGCTAAATTAGTGATCCCAAATAATCTAACTTCAATGTCAATCCTTTCATGTTTTTAATCTATTACCATAAGCATTCATGAAGTATACACATCATTCATAGTAATGAACAAGAGAGGTAATGTAAGATCAATCACATAACACATGACATATGTGGAAAACCCTCTTGGGGGAGATTACACACTATAATATATAATTGGACTAGTATACTATAATAAAAAGAACCAATTTAGACTAGCTGTAATTGATCAAGGAACTGTAATCCCTTATTTAGTGATACTATAATCCCATATGGTGCTACCACAACAACTAGACTATTAGAAATTCTTACCTTGTGAGGAGGCTACAACCCCCTATATTTTGAGCTACCATAACAACACATAATAACACATCCACCTATGAACTAATGTCTTCAACACCTGATGATGTACCTCTGATTATCACTCTTCACCTTTAATCACACTCAATCTGTAAGAGCACTATTATACTAACAAAATTATGACCTATAGGTCATAAAAATAATATTAAATCTATTATAATCTTCAAATCATCCACTAGACACTCTTCCTCTCCTTCACTCCATAATTCACATGCACAAGCCTCTCTCAAATCTCTCACAAGTCTCTAACAAAGTCTAGAAACCAACACATTTGGTTTCACCATTTATAGAGATATCATGATTACCAACATCTTAGTCAAATATTAGGCATGTATTAATCATTAAGGCATCTATAATAATACACATCTCAATACAATCTTCATAAGTTGGTCATAGCATCTATGGGTCACCCTTAATCAACTATACCTTTCAATTAGGCTCTTGTAGCTCTTATAGGTCTCATGGAAACTTATATATGCATCTAGCACTTCATAAAATCAAAAAAAGAACACCAGACCATTTAAAAATACATGAACCCATTCCATATGATATATAGTCCCAATTAAGTTCTAAAAACCAACATAGTACCGTTCTGCTTAAGCACAATTTTCTCAAATAACATTATGTACACACAGTCACCATAACAGATACACAGTTAATTTAGAAACCCTTTTTAATATTGAATATGAATGGTAAAATCTTAATAATTAACATAAATTTTCCTCATGGATTATAAAACACTCCCTAATATCTAATTAACTAAGATATATTGAAATAACATCAAACAAGCTCAAACAATCTTCTCGGGTCACTTGCAAGGCATACACAAAAACTTAGTCAACTTTGAACCTTCATAACTATTAAATAACACACTTTCAAATATTTAAATATATATTTATAGATTATCCTTTAATTCCTCTACAAGTTTCCTTTTTAATACAAGAGAAAATTATTCATGTATTGAAAGATATAGCCAAAATATAGAGCACTAGTTTTTTCCTTTGCAAATTTAAATATTCAAATCCAAATGATCATAGTTAAACCTCAGACACTATGTTCATATCTCATGTCCTCACATATTTAGATTTATCATGGACTATATATCTAATTCAATATTTAATTAATATTGAACCAATGCCTAAACATTAAACCTTGAATTAGTTGACCTCATTTCATGCAATCTAGCAACTTTGATTCTATGTGCACTGTCGATCTTCTGTACATAGCTCAGTCTTTAACAATAATAAATAGCTATCACTTTGACCTCTTAAATTTAATGAAAAACATTTTTATAAATTATTATGAACACCCACTCACCATTTATCCTTGGAATAATCTTGATATTTATCTCTACTCATTTTTAAACCTTGAACACTTGGCACTATCTCACAACATCTTAACATCTTAGAATAAACATGCTCCATCGATCCTTTTGTAAGGAGCTTGATCTTTACCCATTTTAAGCATAAATTTTTTTTAACTCTTTGAATTTATGCACACCACATATATATATATATATATATATATATATATATATATATATATATATATATATATATATATATATATATATATATATATATATATATATATATATGTATGTATGTATGTATGTATGTATGTATGTATGTATGTATGTATGTATGTATGTATGTTATATATATATATATATATATATATATATATATATATATATATATATATATATATATATATATATATATATATATATATATATATATATATATAAAATTCTTGTGTACCATTGTATCTCCAAATAGTCTTGATATTTAACATCATGAAAAAATAACTAAGTATGGGGACCATTACTATCTTCTTAGAAGATCAACTTTATACCTCCATATATTTTTTTTAGCCCAAGTGCATGTTATAAAATTTTGACGATATGATATCCTCACATAGGATAATCCAACCATGTTATAATTTTATCCTAGAACCATCACACATATGAGATATAATGACATTAAAATACCTCCTTATATCTAACTATCATAAAGCCAATAATGTCGAGAATTATCTGGAAAGGCTAACTTTGCACATGCATATATTTTGATGCACTTCAAAAAATTATCTAAAATTTATCAAAAAACAAATAATAATAATTAAATGAAATAAACTCATATGATCAAATTCTCCTGAAAAATCCACATTTGTGAGATATTCCATCACCAAACTACTTACTCAGCTCTTTCTTGCCTCATGCAAAATTGACCAAGTATGGGAAAACACTGTCATACTACCTAGGAACCCAACTTTGTACTTTCAAATATTTTGATGCATTTAAGTACATGATATGAAATTTAGTGAAAATAAACTAGGGACTAATTTTATCACAACCATATAACCAAATCCCCCTAATTCTTTCATACATGGCAATGGTGATGTTAGCAAACTACCTACTTAGATTTTCTATAACTAGACCCAAACTATCTAGATGAAAACTATGGATTACTAGATGAATTACACTTATGAAAAAAAAATCTCAAATAATAATTTAGTATTTATATGATACCTTTCACATTCTAAAATCACCATACTCATCCCTGAACATCTCTAACCAAGCCAAAACTGAAGATCAACCGATCATACCTCAAGCATACTAGGACAAGCACATCACACACTTTGTCATTATCACTTAGACTATCAAGGCACTTAATTAACTCACTTGGACACCTCCATGACATCATAATGACATAATTTACAATTATTATATAGGAAAAACATTCTAAATAGCCATGGATATGACCTTTTAAGGTTTGATCAATATGTTTGTTCTTGTATATTTGGATGATGCTACAATTTTTTCAAAGAAGTCAAGTGATCACATGATTTATCTTAAGGAGGAATTTGAGATATGTATGAAATGTGTGGTTTCACTTAACATAAATAAGTGTGTGATTTTTGTGCCTAAAGGTAAACTGATTTGTCATGTTGTTTCTAAGCATGGTTTGAGTATTGATCCAGAAATAATAGATTATATTCTTGCATTATCCTTGCCTAAGAATATTAAATAATTGTAAAGTTTCCTTAGAAATATTAAATTTATAAGATGGTATATATCTAATTTTGAAATTTTTTTAAGACATATTATAGATGTGATAAAAAAATAGAATTTTATTTTGACTAATAAAGATATGAAAAGTTTTGAAGAAATCAAGCAAGCCATTGATAATGTCCCACTCTTATCAGTCCTGATTTTTCAAAGGATTTTGTATTATATGCATATGTTAATTTTGATATAATTTTAGGAATATTGACATAAAAAAATCAAAAAAAATTGGATTAGCCAATAGCATTTTTTAGTCAAGGATTGTAATAGTATGAAACAAGGTGCACATTTTTTGAGAAACACATGCTTTCCATAATCAGACGTCTCAAAAAGTTTAGGCACCTACTATATAATAACAAGATCCACATGAAGGTTACCCATCCTAACATAACATAGCTATTATTGAACAAATAAATAAGTGAAAAAAGATTAGGATGGATAACAGGGGTCATGGAATATGATGTGGAAGTAAAGGTAACCAAATTTATTAGAGGAAAAGGGTTGTGTGAGCACTTGTCTTAAGACTTGCAGAAAAGAAAAGAGGTAGTTTTGGTCTTGAATAATGATGAAATTATAGCCAATCATACACCTTTATAAAGTTTATTTAAATATATGATAAGTTACCTTCAAAGTTGTATGTATCCTCCAAATTTAATTGGTTTAAAGAGAAGGTACTTTAGGTTGAAATATATTCATTTTTTGCTTGTTGATGGTGTGTTATTCAAAAAGGATGTTAATGGCATGTTGTTGAGATTCATAGACCCAAGTAAATTCAAAATATTACTTTAATAATTTCATGATAGACAAGGTGGAAGACACTTTTAATTAAGGAAAATATCCCTAAAAATAATGAGGGTAGATAGTATTGGCCAAACATTTTTAGAGATTATCATGCTTGGGTAAGGAAGTGCAAGAAATGTGTTATTTGTAAAAAAGGAAAAGATCATTGCCTTACCTCTTCAACCTATTTAAATAAATAAAACCTTTGTATAATGGGGTTTGGAATTCATTGGTCTCATTATTAAAAATTATAGATTAGGACACAAGTGGATTCTTATAGTGATATATTACTTTACTAAATGGGCAGAGGTATTGGTTTTGATGGAATCAAATGAATCTAGTGCCTTGGACTTCTATGAAGGTTTTCTCACAAGGTCTGGATTTATTTTCACTATAATTTCAAATGATTCTATGGAATTTTAAGGGATAAAATTAGTAAATGGTATGTCAAAAATGGTGTGTATCTCAACACTTCTTTCAATTATTATCCATAAAGTAATGGCCTTGATAAGTCTACTAACAAGAACTTGTTGAGGATCATTAAGAGAAACATTGAAGATAATCAAAGGACATGGAATTTGAAGTTAAAATTATCTTTATGGGATTATAGGATCAACTTAAATAGGTCTATTTATAATTTACCCTACAATCTAGTGTATGGGAGAGAAACTAGATTTCAAATCTCACTCGAGTTCCCTGCTTTGGTGTCAATGCATCAAATGGAATTGTTAGAGAGTGAGCCTATGGGAGTGAGTATGATGAACATATGGAGTTAGAATAATTAATAAATTAGTACATTTTAGCTATGGATATTAATTAAGAAAAAGTAAATAAAACATTTGATAGACGAGCATATTTAAGGAGAATCAAGGAAGGTGACTTGGTTTGCAATTGGGATGAGGATAGGTCCAAATCATGAATACACAAAGTTTAATTCACATTAAATTGGTCATTACATGATCTCAAACTAAAATCCTCATAGAAAATTCTAACTAGCCAATATGGATGGTGAATATCTCCTAATCCTATTCAATGGGATTCATTTTAAAAATTGTTTCTAAAGATAGGTTCTTATTTTTACATAGTAGTTTTAGTTTTCACTTTCCTCCAAGTGTTATCTTGCATATTTTTAGTTTATAGTTGTATCAATTTTCATTTACCTAATTGTTTATGAAATAAAATTATTTATTAAGAAGGAAGTTTTAGTTTCATATTTGGTGATGTTTTCATAACTCCATAACTTATTGGTTAAGTATATTATTCTTTAGTGTTTAGTAGGAAAACATCTCAGCAGGGTCGTCAAGAATGTTGACAAATTTTACCACCATTAGTCAAGGTTGCTTATGTGTATTCCTAAAATAAGACTAAAATAATGGATTTAAGATTTAAAAATATTTAAAAAACATCCTATATCATTAATAAATCCAAAACATTACTTAGTAACATTTCACATCTCTAAATTTTGGCAAAATTTTCTTTTATTCCTCTGGTAAGCTAGTAAGGGCAATTTTCAAATGTTCAGTACATGAAGGATAAGATGATCTAGTTATAATTATATTATAGGAATATATGGGACCATATTAGATAAATATTTAATTCATTATTTTTAGGTTACATGGGCTTAACTAGATGAGTCATTGTTAAGAGAAAAGTTGCTCTAAAACCCTAATACCTTGGTTTTAGGAGATATGGTTATATTTTTGATTTATTTATTAAAAATAAAAAGTTTTTCTAGATATTATGGATTGAAAATAACCTTATTTAATAAAATTTTTAATTCAAATAATGGATAAAGGTAGAGGTATAGGTTGCAAGGTTTCAAGCATGCAAGGGAGACAGTCAAAAAAGCATTTTTTAAGAGGTTTAAGTGACTGATTGAGAGTAAAAAATGGTTTTAATGATTATATGGTCTTATAAATTTTATAATTAAAAACTAATTATTTATATATTCCTCATAAAACTAAATAAACTACCAAAACTCAAACCCATAGGCATTCAAAAATGAGAAAGTGCAAGCTAGAAAGAACTAAAAAGTGTATATTTTGAGTTTTACTAAGTGAAATATATTGAAATTTTACACAGAGGTATTTTTTATGTAATTTAAAATTTAAATTTTGTTACATTTACTTAATATACCTAATGAGATATAAAATGGTAAAACACAAGTCTATGCCATAAAGGAAATCAAGGGTTTTGACTAATTTGCTCATAAATGTAGCTATAAATGAGTGTTTTAGATATTTAAAATGGAATGGAATGGTATGATAAAGTTTATAATTAATTTAAAGTTATTATTAAACTATTTTACAATTAAAATAAATGCAAAATATTCTTAAATCATTGCAAAACATCTCCAGGTGACCTTGCGGGCAACAAGTAGACACTTTTTTATGAATTTTTCTTTGAGAGTTTGGTGAAGAATTTTAAAGATTTTAAATTTTTTATAGGTTTTAATAATTAATAAATATCCAACTATCATATTATAAGTGTTTTTTGAGACCTATAACTCATTTTAGACCCCAAAATCTAAATAAGGGGGTTTTTAGGCCTAAAGAACACAAGAGAGCTTTTTTTGAAGTTGTATGTGGATTTTGGAGGTGAATTTTTTTTTAAGGTATATGAAACCATGGTTATTATTTTAAAATCATATTTATACTCTTTATATATTAAAATTTATTCAATATTATCAAGTTTTAGTTTTTCATTATGCCTTCAACAAGCTTGTTAAAATGGAGAAGATGGGCATATCAAAGAAGGATCAATATGGAGAGTTGAAATTATTCTTCATCAAATTCACTTTAAGAAAGTATTTTTCATGAAGATTTTTAAAAATTAAACATGAAATATCTCCCACTTTTATGCCACTTTTGAGGAAGAAGACAATCCACAAGTTCAATCAATGCATAGAAATATTTAACAACCTTGTCAAGTCAATCACATGTACTCTTTGTCATTTGGAGATAAATAAGAGGTTAAGTGTTTGTGTTATATATATAATAAAGGTTTTAAGTATTATTTATAAACATAAAAAATATTTTTCTCACTTCTATTCCACCTTGTAGCTAACTATGTAAAAATTTAAGTCAAACAAGAAGAAGCCTTCAATCAACCCTATTAAGATGGAAAAACAACATGCAAGAACAGAGGAGTTAAGTTAAAAAATTGATCAAGTCTTGAGGGAATATTTTCATGAGGATACTCATTCAAAGAAATAAACATGAAAACCTCTTATTCTAAATCACCATTTAGTAATTTGAGGAAGTCAAAAGAAAGAAACATGCATGCAAGAATATAGATGCATAGGTGGGTCAAACTCCAAGATTCAAGTAAGATATCTAAAGTCACTCAATATAAAGATGGAAATTATCAATAATATTGAATGTGACATTAATAAGTAGTTAATTAAATATTATAAACACCTATTTAATATTTTAATACCATTAAATCATGTAAGGATACTAATTCCCTTAAAAATAGGTCATAATTGAGGAACTAGGACTTCTTCAAAAACTTTAGAACAAGCTTATCCTTTCTCTCTCCTATGAAATGATCCAAGAAATTAAGTTTAAAATTTTTATTTCCTATGTATTATTTTTGAGTTTGATAGTTGATTTGAAGTATGAGTGAAGGATGACTAGCTATGATGACTCATCCCTAGTATGGGTCTACCTTGTCTCCTCTCTCCTAATTTTATTTTTTATATGTATGCACATATTGTAGAGAATATTATCAGATTATGTTTTTGGATATACATAAATTCTACCAAAAATTTTTAATACATCACCTTTTAAGTAATAAGAAGCTAATTTTCCTCTATTTTTAGGTTGTTCATGAAGTGTGTGCCTCATATTCATTGATGTAACTTAGTGAATTATTGATTTTCCTATCTTTATGTCTAAATTTTTCACCTTTATGAATCATATGAGAATTATTTCAAGTCATATCAAGTGCATAATTTTGATTTATGCTTAATTTGGATGTGAATTCAATCTATGTTCATTCTTTGTATGTTAGTGTGAATGTTTTTCAAGACCTTTGTATGAGATATTGATGCATGAGTCATTGTATGAAGATGAAGTGAATGTGTGTACGTTATTTATCTTCCCAAGTTTGTCAGGTATAAAAATACTTTAATTTAAAATTGTTTCATCACCCAAAATTTTTAGTTTTCATGTTTAATTTTATTTGAGTATTGATCGTTTTACCCTTTTCTTAGTCAATAAATCACTAAATTAAATAATTTAGAGAGAAGTAGGTGAGTGTACCAAAGGAAACCATACCTTCATATATATATTATCTCCAATATAATTTAACCCACACCTTGGATAGTTTAAATTATGTCAATATAAGTGATAACAAGCACACATTCTTATAACGGTGCACTTTTATGTGATAAAAGGAATAATGTACAGTCCAGAGTACAGTTTATAAATAATGAAAGTGTAGCTATAAATATATGTGTTTTGGAAGAGGACATAATAGTTTATACTTAATAAGTTCCAAAAATAAAAACATGTAGACATAACAAAAATCTCATGTACGCATACATAATTGGGATGTACACTCTTCACACTTCATTTCTTACCATTTCCTTAAGTTTAGGAACTTTGTGCACATGGGATCTAAAATATATATAGGATAGGGTGACCTAGAGGTTTAACACTTTTGGTAACATCTACAGGATAATTTCTTTCTAATCAATAACCCACTAGCCTTTGAAGTAATCCATTGGGTGTGGAGTTATTGAAGCTTGAAATCTGTCAACTCTAATAGTGTGTCTCTTATGCATGTAAGATTTATGATTCATCTTTATAAACATAGAAAACATGTTTTCACTCATGCTACATGATCCTACACATTATAATCACCTAATAATGATTTGATTTCCACTAAATTATTGTTCTTACCTCACAATAAATGGATAAAATAAGGAAAAATAAAATGTGTGAAAGTACTTAGGGAAAAGGAAATAAAAATTAACCTATGACTATCTACATGTGCACACAGACACCTAGGGAAAATAAAAGTGACTAATATACTATATACAAACTAAAAATAATGGCATTGGCCCCCTTAATTTGAAATAAAAGCCTATGAGATCACCCTTATCATGGGTTATTGTGTTGACATATGATGGGCAAGGGATAGTATGTGTTTTCCTACTATGAATGAGGTGTGTTGGGGATACCTTTGAGAGGTGTTCAAGGAAGATAACATGTATAAGCTACCTTATAATAAATGACTCCATCAATTTGTGCATAAAATTCTTACTCAAATGGTATATGTCTTCAAATCTGGACTAGTTTCTTATGAACTTCACCATGTCTAGATACATTCCTTTTTCATGATGAACTTTCTAAAGTTCAAGAGGATTTTTCTTAGTGATTGGGAGAATTATGAAATTTATAAGCTATCTTTGGTTATTCACTATGTACATTGGATTATTGGAGTGTGATCCTCTTATTTTTATGGATCTATTTGTGTTCCCATCTAGTCTATTGGTTTGAGACTTAAAAAGAGATAGACATTGGTTCTTGGGACGTCGAGACCAAAAAAAGCTTGTGTTTTCTCTTAAGAGTGCACAAGTGTATACAAGGTCATTGAATATTTGATAATGATCATTGAATATATATATATATATATATATAAACTCCTAGTCCATAGGGAGGTAGGTTTAATATAATATCCCCCTTCTACTCATTTACCTATTTAATAAGGCCAAACTCATTGGCTCTATCTAGGACATAGTCCCTTTAAAGAAGGACATAACTTGCTTATAAGATATCAAACAAATCCTACAACTCCCCATCATTTTTTTAGAATCTTCACACTACTATCAAGTTTATTAGGGAATATATATTAAATTAAAAAAAATTCCTTGCCATATTGTTCACTCTTAAGGTCTTCCTCCAATATGTAGAGTGACATCTAATCAAACAATCTAATGGTCCCAAATTTTTTCTCCTTGAACTACTCATTTGAAGGAGGAAGTTAATTTATTTAATAAAAGGAGAGAATTGCCCCAACATTTTAGGGGTATAAAAATCATCCCCATGAAGGGGATTTAACCTGTCATCCTTAAGGACCACTTCCTCCATGAGACCAAAACTAGGCCAACTAAACCAAATTTCTTCTTGTTTTTCTAGGTCTGGCCTTTTTGGGTTGATGACAAAAATAGGGTTGTCAATAATTATCTCTTAATCCTTCTCACTTGAGTTATCCTCCTTTCTACCTAAATGATCTTTATTTATTCTCCATACAACTAGTCCTCCTTTTAAAAGTGAGATTCAATGGAGAATGGGTTTTAATTGGTGAATTAGGAGTAGCCTTAACTAGGTTAGGCATCCTAAAATCATGTTTCTTGGTCCAAAAAGGTTTCCATAATTGAGTATGGGGTTATTAAGGAAGAATGATCTCTTAATTTTTCATGAGTGAAAGTTATTTAAAATAAGTGGGCCTCTAAAAATTGGGATCTTTAAATTAAAAGACTTACTTTAAGGCTCAAAATACTTTCCCTTCTTGAAGCTTTGAATCTTGAGCACAAAAGCTCCTCTTTTCATAGGATAGTTTGTGGTCGTAGGGCAAGATTGTTTGAAGTTGGGAAAATAAGGGAATACTTGGGGATTAATTCCTTATGTTTTCATAATGATTTGATGTATCTTCTCTTATTTAGCTAAAATTTTCCTATTCAATCATTACTCTTCACACTTTATTTGAATATCCCTCTATAACTAGTGAAGATAAGCTTATTGAGTGAGCTCCTCCTATCATCTACCATACTCCATCTCTCTATCAATATCCCTCATATGTTGGTTAAATTTCATTAGGATATCTTTGATGTTTTGTTTAGGATATTTTTAAGTACAGGAAAGCTACCAAAAATGTTGATCTAGGGTGGGAGGAAGGGGAAAACATGGGGAAGTTGGTATCTTACTGGTCTAGAATGATTTTGGGTGAAATTGGGAGTATTTTAGGCCTGATATGGATGATAAGAAGGTATAATAATAGATTTTAATAGAATGTGGAGTGAAAATATATATTTTTAGGCACATGGTTGTTTAAACTAGTGGATTAGATATTTAGAGTTATTAGGTGCTTTATAGAGTGTCTTCAACACTATTGACTAAGAAAAACACCAAGCTCTTAGTTGAATCTTTGTATTTGTCCCACCAAATGTGCCAAAACTATTTTTATTTAAAATATGCACCTATGAATGGTAATTAACATGCTAAAGGATTTGTTAATGGGCATGGATTATGAGAAATTGGTATAGTTTGTAAAAGCATTCGACATAGGGTGTAGAAGTATTCAATTCACTTGCATATACAGAACATCTAATGTCTCATCACAATGATGGGAAAATCACCAAAGTGTGGAACCCTTGTAATCTTTAGTAATAACATATAAAATAGGCAATATTCTCTAATCTAAGTGTACCTATTTTAGGACCAACACATAGACCTATAAAGAGTAGAAAGGAAATATGTTGCTAATTCTAAACATAAAAATTTTGAGTGAAAAGGGATGGAAGAGGTAAGAGATTTGATGAAAGGAAAATGTGGTGATGAACCAAGAGTAGAGAGAGCACCTTACTTAATTTTAACACAATAAAATTAAGGGTAATAAATTCATGGCCTTTAAATCAAGTATCCACTACATAAGTGTTTCACACATAAGTAAGGGAACATACCACAACATTGAGAGGGATGATAAATATGCACAAATAATGCCTATGCAAACCTGTGTATAGACATAGTGTGACCTATATAGGATTCCAATTATATGCATAGGTGTGAATGGAGAATGGAATTGAGTGGGAAAAATATCTGTAGATAAATATCAAAAACCTTAATTCATAGAGATAGAGTATGAAAGAAAGATAGTTTGGATCACATTAATTTCAAGGCCTAATCCAATACTAAAAATTTAAATGGGTAGAGATTTGTTACACCAAGGAAGGACAGGTTTGATTATATAATAAAAATTAGGTATTTTATAATTTTTAGAAATACCTTATGAAGTAAATTCACCACTTGTAATGGTAAATAAAATATTTGAATTCACAAGTTATCATTTGGGGCTTTAGGTTGATCAAGAAAACCAACCCCTCATACAATAGTCATTGTGAATCATGCTCATTTATTTCAACCTAATAGC